>JAODFY010232520.1:0-10391 GCA_027580055.1 Paracaudina chilensis | reverse complement strand
GGCGTCAGGTCATGTACCCTCAGTTCAGACATGAAAATGGGGGCGCCAGTTAACAATGACGGTTTGTGGCTCCTACATAAAGTCATTGAGAACTGCAGGATCAGAGGGACAAGAGGTTGCATAGGGGAATCGAAATGCGAGATGAATATATGAAAGGAGGATATCTAAAATGAGACTTAACAAAGACTATGTATTGTGTAGTGCCATAATCACGCACTCAAAGGGCTTTACTAGACTAAATAGTGTCTAGCAGTCTACGCCTAAGTGTGAGTTTTGCCATACTGAACAGCTAATTTTTTTCTAGTATTTTTAAACGAAAAATCTATATTGTCATAATTAATCAATGAACTATATTGTCATAATTAAACGATTGGGTAACATATTTTAAGTAACATATACTTTTAATCAAATCAATTGATTATTACTCAATTTCTGGATTAATATGCATACATTAATCTCATATAGCTATAGAGTTGATCAATGACCTGATTGGTTAAAACACAATGACTTGAATTAGAATCAAACTTTCTATATCAATGTTGTATTGTATCAAGTTAATATCTTTATTTGGCCATATCAAACTTGATTTATATATCAATCTTGTATTGTATCTAGTTACATATGGCTATATCTGGCCATATCAAACTTGATTTATATCAATCTTGTATTGTATCAAGTTACATATTACGATATCTGGCCATATCAAGCTTGGTTTATATATCAATGTTGTATTGTATCAAGTTACATATGGCTATTTTCGGCCATATCAAACTTGATTTATATATCAATCTTGTATTGTATCTAGTTACATATGACGATAACTAGCCATACCAAGCTTGATTTGTATATCACTTTTGTTAGATATCATGTTATATATGATTTTATCTGACCATATCAAATGGTATTTTTCAAATTTTGTTTCATATCAAGACACATCTGGCTTTACCTGGCCATATTTTTGTATTGTATCAAGTTAAATATGATCTGTCCATACTAAACTGGCTTTATCTGGCCATATCAAGCTTAACTTCTTTATCACTTTTGTTTGGTATCATGCAGTGGCATAGCCAAGCCCCCCCCCATGACCCAAGTGACAAAAGAAGAAAATGAACAAAATTTGTGAATGTTCAGTGGAAATTTGACTGCTGTTTTTACACAAACATTTTGCGTCTACGGGCCCGTGAATTGCATTTTTCGCCAAAGGGGAGGAGGCAACCACCCCCTCAGACAAATATCTCGCTTTATATGCGCCTGCAGGCGCCACATAGATTAGGTACCAAGAGAGCTATGAAAACCTAGCCCCCGGGTCTTTTCCCATTTTGTTTCTATTTCCCAGGGCTTGGGTCGCTTCCCATGTATGGCTACCAATAAAATATTTTCACTTGCAACATTTTCTCCGCTAATTTTCAAAATTCGTCCACACATTCATGTTAATCCCTCTTATTGCTTTCCATGTAGCCAGTTTCCTGAAGGAGCCCATAACGGAGCTCGAACAGGATATATCCCCTAACCTACAAGCTCGAAAACCTCACTTGAACATAGCTTTTTAATTTATGACCGCACACCCTCGTTTTTATCCCCATTCATAAATATCACACATTCCTACATATAATTTGGTAAAAAACTCTATTTTACTACAAAAAAATGGATCATATTTTATTCTCCTAAAGTCTCTTCTGACGTCATAATGACTAAATTTAATACTTTCGGCGAACACTTCCATGGGCCGAACAAACAAAGACTAGGTGTAGTATAGCCCTAAATATTATGAATTTTTAATTGCTGCATTCCTTTACAATTTCAGACTGACCAAGTGTGACAACTTGCTTTTGCTCAGAATGTGTATTACGTAGATTTTGTCCAACACGAACAAAAATTGCTTAGGCCTACGTTAGGCATAGACCCAACGTTGTGTGTAAGATATAACGTATGCCCTAGACCTAATGTTACACTAAGTATTAGGCCAGCCTAACGTTACACACTCATAGGCCTAAAACCCAAAGGTATTAATTTGGAACCAAATTTACCAACTATGGCTGCTGAATTATGTTTATACCAGTGTGTTTCTAAGGCCTATAGCTAGCCTGTTTGTGGAATGCTAGTTGGAATTCCATAAGCTGTTCACACTTTGTGACAGAGATTATCATAGCAACCAAATCAACACTTGTCTTGTCCATTGTTTCAAGGGGAATAACCATAGAAACACCAAATGTTTTATGTATTTGAATAAATTCTCCTAAATTGTAATATGCAAATGATGGTACCTTCGAATGTGGATTCGAGACTCGTCTCAAATGTTTTTTTCGACCAATCAGAATGTAGGAAACCAATAAAGGTATTTATGAACTGGTTATAGTACGTCGTAGGGCCTACATGGGTAGTGTTTTATTCCGAAGCTAGGTGGCTCGTGTCATTTAAAGACGCGATGAGAATATAGGTTAGCGCCATGCAAGAGATTTGTCGCCAGACGTTATTGCCGTCCTTAACGTATACCCGCGCGATTTTAAGTGTGAAACGGCTGACCTCAAAGTTGCGAACTCAAGCAAACCTTTAATTCGCGATGCATTAGTGATATTATATGGGGAAACAGAACAATAGTATTCTTTTTTTCATTAATCCTATGGGTGAGTCACATTTTGGTCTGGAGTCATTCCACGACATTCCGTCTTATAAAACACTCGGTGCAGCTGTTTGTACATGGGTAACAGAATGTGTACTCGACCGAGTTACACTTGTCATTTTTTTTTACGTTTAGAAAAAAAATTCGGGTCGAAATTCAACTGCTTGGTGACCGTTGACCCTTGACCTTATGCTTTGTTTTTATTTCAAGATGCCAGGTCATGAATGTTACGCGTGATAAAATGTTACCGTTCCCAGGCTGACGGTCTTAAAAAGACAAGTTCAGGAGGATATTGTTTTAAATTCCGATATATTGCACCCAGAGCAGAAGTGACAAATAATATAATCATTTGCACTTTTTTAAGGGTAAAAGTGTAACTTTTTTTGCAGATTTTGTTGGAATATTCTCTGTCAGTGTTAACGTTATTTAAAGCACATATGATGACGTCATCATTTTTTAAAAGAAATTTTGAAAATTAAGTTTTTAAACTATACGTTCACACTATACGTTCACATAAGATTGATTGCTGGATTTGTATTTCTATTTTTTTTTGTATTTGCCTAATTGGTAAAAACGATGAAATATTTAATTGAGAAAAAATGACCTTAAATGCCCCAAAAGAACTTTATCCACCTCCACCCGGAGTTCGTTTTTGTGTGTTGTGTGTGTGTGAGAGAGAGATAGAGCGAGAGACTGAAAGAGCGAGATGCAGAGAACTAAATAAGACACCCATTGGTCCAACTCCCACCTTCATATCTTCTTCCGTTGCTGGGATATACAATGTGTCAAAGTTTATTCCTCACAGCTAAGGTAAAGTCAATCAGGCAATTATTATTATGATGGTGGTACCCCGGTCCGCGCACTTAATGACACATTGACAATTAAATTATTAATTAAATTAAGTTATTCCTCAAAAATAAAGAACATCTAATTGCGCAATAACTATGACGTCACTCCCGACACATTATATCGCCCATGTTTTTCTCTTAAAAAAAAGGCTTAGTTACCCTTGAAAGCTACCGGTAGCTAAGTCCGTTGTTGAGACATGCAGGTTGATCCGCACCATACAGTACCTGTAACTGATATATGTGTGTGCATATAGTTGCAAAGGATTATTTAAAAAATAGACAAAGGAATTCCAGATTGCTGACGTCATTATAGTAAGAACAATAGCAATCGTCATAGTTACATTTTAGGGCTATGTTTCCCTTTTCACTTTAATGATCTATCGATTTTTTTTTCTGATGCATAATAATAAAATAATTCCTACACCTTTGATGAGGAAGAAAGTAGATCAAATTATCGATCAGCTTTATACCAATATATCGGATATCGATCATGCTGTAATGATCTACTCTTTCAAAATTTGAAATAGGTGACGTCATGTTGTTTGCTGCGCCAGACCTAAAAATGGTGCTAATGGTGCACGGTGGCACCATTAGCGAAAAGTTGGGGAGCAAAATTAAGGTAATTCTGTTGGGCGTGCATGTTTTAAGTCTATATCTATACTTTTACAGGCATTGCATGGCATTATACCGTCATTCTCTACGACCTGCGACGTCATTCTCTACCAGCAAAATCTCCAATTGTTATATGTTATAGGAGTGATTTTACGAAGCATATTTTAACAAAATCCTGATATTACAGAAACACGTAAAAATATAAATTGAATCAATAAATGTTTAGCACAAATGAAGCATTTTTAGGGATTACTTCGTATTTAGGCTTAACGTTAAATTCTTATCAACAACGGTAGGCTTAGGGGAAATAACGTTGATCATACGTTGGCGTACATGGGTCGAATTTGCTCTTCATAATAACATGTTATTGATTTTTTACTCTGTGCAATAACAGTACTCTGGGACCCTTCGCGTGGTACCCTGTGCTTGTTAATCGCGGCGTATATTCTCACACGAAGTATCCTTGCACGTGGCCTAACTTAAGCGCACGGGCTTGGTATCTTTTTGAACATGAGCAGCGGGACAAGTTTTTCAAATTAACGTTTAATAATCGTTCTTCATCTTTGATTTTCCTGAATAATGTTCTTCAATATTTAATTTAAAAAAAAAACTTTACGTTAAATTACATATTAATCATGGTATGGTAAATAGTGTGTTAGTATGGTTTCGCGTCACGCAAGTTTGTGTTAGAACCATTGTCATGGTAACCATCCCTGGCGGATCCGTGGTCCCAACAGGAGCCAAGCCAAAAAATGTGTCAACAAATTCTTTCAACAAATGAACAATTTCTTAACAAACGATAGCATCATTTTTGCACCATTTATGCAGGAAAGGGGGGGGGGTCCCATAGCTCCACCCCTTGATAACAACATCGCCCCACCCCCAAATCCCCCAATCAGCCGCCCTGGATCCGCCCATTATAGCCATAGGTCGTAACTTTGGTATTCTATACAGATGACATAAACGTTATTACAGCAACAAACTACATACGCCTATTAGTCGGGGGGAGGCTACACAAGTGGGTCACGGCGTGCTCGCATATAAGCACGTCACAACGCTGATTTAGCAACAGCGTTCATTCCTGAGTTACCTTTGTTACCATTTCATGTTCACGATTTCACCGATTATCTGCTACATGGTGGCGCACCGCCGTTATAAGTGCTGCATTTTTGTATATACTAAAGTGTTCCCCCTGATGAAATGAACACCGCAGTCCTTACAATGATGTGGCGGCTATTTCGTTATTTTCTCAACTGCTTAGTGACTTTGATTTTGTTTGCATCTAGAAGAGCATAATTAATTAAACTATAAACTTTGTACATTAATTAAAGAGAACCGATCGTCTCCAAACCCAATACTGTAGCGAACGCCGCCGAAATAGTACGTCACTTCCGCTTTCATGTTTCCATATTCATATTTTCAATTTAATAGACGTTCTTTTCTAAGTGACCTTTGACCTAATGTGCAATTGTCATCTCATTACCGCATTTTAATCATTCAGCCGTTCGTACCTTCGTCACATAAAATAACTTAACACTCATTTACATATTCATTTTACCAATGGTAACACTCAGTGATGATAATTTAAAAGAATGGTTCAATATTTCTCAGGGCAATAGCGTATTGGGTTGTGGAGATTTTGAAATCAGTTCATATTTTCAATTTAATTTAGGAACAAGCAACATCTGTTTCTTTAATTGAATAAGTATTTTCCCCCCTAAATCTATTATCTATAGAAATAGAATCTTCCAGCGACCTTTCCGATATTATATAACTTCGGTATACCGAATATAAAACATATTGAACGGGTCTGCAAATACTTTGTCATTTCTGGAAAGACGCCCGAAAAGACGGATTTTGTACCGGTATTTCCGTTAGCCCGCAATATGTTATTTGGATATATTTTATCAACACATCCCGATATGACGTAAGCTCTGGAGGGGTTTCCGGGCCCGCTAGTTGGCGGAAAAACCCGGCAAGTAGCACAGTGAAGAGCCGCGCGTGAAAATGGCGGACCTATACTGCAGAAAACAGGTCAGTAACGGGTCTGGAAATATACTTTGTCATTTCTGGAAACCCGCCCGAAAAGACAGATTTTGTACGTTTTTCACCCTTGTCCAGAAATGACATAAGTATTTCCCACTATACGTTCATGGTATTAAAAAAAACACAAACAAAAACATGCGAATTCTTGCGCTCGTTGCGCCGGTGGGCAGCAGCAATTTCCCCCCAAATCGCAACAAATTGCAAATATGCAAATAACGCAATATATCTCAAATTTTGGCGGAGAATTTGGCACAAAAGTTCGCAAGATATTGACGCAGTTGATGGGCAAGTATATAGCATTAATTCCAAGTACCGTATACGATGTAAGTTTATATGCTGATCCGTTAAGCCAATCGGATATTGATAAATTCATTTATTGTCGTCAAAGTTAAGCAGTCATGCACGGTTATTTCATTTTTCAAAAGACCTACGTTTCTCGACGTTTTGCTTTTGAAAAAAATAATAATAATAATTTCAAATTTGGCCTGGCCTTTCAAAAGACACCATATATAATGTCGAAGGAATGTTGCTTAAAATGGATCCTATTATATACCTATAGCCAATGAGTTTCCAAAACAAAACCGTCTGGCATTATACAATTACTTGAGAGACGAGACCTCTCCAATAAAATTGCAAGGTATACGCAGCCTATATAACCAATTTTATTGTTAATTACGGTCCCTCCTATATTGTCACCGAGGCGGCAAATTTTGGTAACTCCTTTGAACTTCCGAGACTGAACCTCTATTCCCATTTACAGTCTATTCGTACGCTCCATAATATTGAAGGGGGCGAGAGAGGGGGACACTATATATACAATGCCTATTTCTCGCGATGTACTTTTTTTCTTGTTTGCTATATACACTGTTTACAAAAATTGGGTTTATTTTTATGTGTCGTTTGTTATTAACGCATGCATTAAAACAACATGCACGTGATAGTTTCATTTTTAGAGGGAATTTCTAAAGCGAATATGAAACAAAGAGAGAAAAAAGAATAAATGTACATTATTCGTCGTTTTGAAGAATATCGGTAAGTTTTGTTGCAAATTATTAATCTATCATACATTGCCATATTATATATGCATTATGATGTGGTATAATTATGACAAAATTATTTACCCTAAACAATGGAAAAAAGTATTTACCCTAAATGGGTATACAGTGTTTTGAAAGTGTGGAAATCATTGCAATTTGTAATATTTATGTAATAATTAAGTGTAAACCTTGAAAACTACTTTAAAAGTAAATGGTGATGTAAACGGAAGCTATAGGCTTTTCAGGGTCGCTGTTTAATTGGCAGATCGGTCCAGACGGACTTGGCGCGGCCCTCTCCCGGTGGACGGATCTCGCTGGACGGAACTGGTGGAGCTGATGCGAAGGAGCCATGCGGGTCGGTCAAGTCGCCAACTCAAAAACCCGCCCGGTCAACGCAGTAATATGCAGTGTAGAGATATCCTTGCCTGAATTTCATTTTACATTTCTTGGAAACTAGTGGGAAAGAACGGAAAGGTGGGGCAGAAAATGCGAGATTAAAAAAGAAAGAAAGAAAACAAGAAAAAAACATTACAGGCAGATGCTGCGAATGGCGTATCATGACATCCAAAACGACATTTTGGAAATAATGGCCCGTAACGTCATACCGGTAAGTGCTATTGTCCAGGATATCCGTACCCAGTCAAGATTTTACTCGATTATAAGTGGTGAGTACACTGATATAACGAACAAAGAACAACTCACTTTCTGCCTGCGTTGGGTGGGCAAATCATTGAGACTTTCTGGGATTCTATAACATTCCCAGCATCAGTTCAGAAACTATAGCGTCAGTCATTAAGGACGCGCATTAGTAAGGTTGCAGTTCTCGTTGACCGATTGTCGGGGACAATGCAATGACGGAGCGAACAACATGCTTGGACAAAAGACGGGCGTTGTAAAAAGGATCCAGGAGGCCCAGCAAAAAGCTCATCCAATCCACTGTCGCCCACATTTCTTTAAGTTTGAGCGTAAAATACGCAACGACACATATTCCGATGCAATGGATACGGCGAGAGAAATCGCTACCCTCGTCAAATATTCTCCGAAACGTGAATACTAACTTGCCTGCGGAAGTAAAGCAGAATAATGAGAGGGAAGATCCAGCAATTGGAGGAATTCTTAAAGTTTGTCCAACAAGATGGACACTCCGTCGTACTAACTGCTTCCGCCAAATTTTAGATAACTACGACGCACTACTTGAAGAATGGAGTCTTTGCCTTGATACTCTACTAGACACTGCAGTGTTCGCGGTCGCATCATTCAATGTCAAGCACAAATGAATAGTTTTGACGTCCATTTCGGTCTGTACTTGTGAGAACGATTGTTCACCCACGCTGATAACCTTTCAAAAACATTGCCCAAAAAAAAGAACATGTCTGCCGTCAGCGCACAACGTCTTGCTTCTCCTACAAAGGAAGTGCTTCATGGAATGAGAAGTGACGACTGTTTCAGAGTATTTCATGCAACAGTTCTGCTGAAGCTGAATACCAACCCTACAATATCGCAACCAACGGGTCTGGAAGTAACTTGTCATTTCTTGAAATGTGCCCGAAAAGACGGATTTTGTACGTTTTCACCGTTTTCCAGAAATGACAAAGTATTCCACACTGACTTACGCCCGTAGTATGTTATTTGGCTATATTTTCTCAACACATCACGATGTGACGTAAGCCCTGGAGGGGTTTTCCGGGCCCGCTATATAGCTGGCAGAAAACTCGGTTAGGAGCACAATGACGAGCCGGGCGTGGTAGTAGGCGGAGCTACTGCAGAAAACAGGTCAGTAACGGGTCTGGAAATGCGCCTGAAAAAGAAGGATTTTGTACGTTTTTCACCGTTATCCAGAAATGACAAAATATTTAATAGGCCTACACTAACGGCGAAAAAACATAAAAAAGTACAGCCTATTGGGGCGTATTTCCAGAAATGACATGATACTTCCGGACCTGTTAACTTGAGTGTATTCTCTGCATGCATGTTGATCCGCATTGGAGCACACGAGACTCCATGCTACCCGGACCTATACTCCAGCACCTAGCGCGGCCGGG
Organism: Paracaudina chilensis; assembly: GCA_027580055.1. Classification (NCBI taxonomy): domain Eukaryota; kingdom Metazoa; phylum Echinodermata; class Holothuroidea; order Molpadida; family Caudinidae; genus Paracaudina; species Paracaudina chilensis. Next base: position 1,186 of record JAODFY010232520.1, on the reverse strand, counting down.
ATTCCGCCCTTTGGGTTACGTCATATCGGAATGTGAAGACAAAACATGATCCCAAAATAAGATACCGCGGGATTAAGGCAGTGGGAACTGTCTTGTCATTTTTTTTTAACCCCACTCTCAAAGTTTGGGGAGAGGGAAGCAGTTTGTCCGCCACCAGCACAGAATGACTTAAAGGTTATATATCAGTCTCATTTTCACGGGAGGCGTATACTTATTTACATTTACATGCGTATAGGTACAGACGGTCTTTTATATCGTATGTGGTAGATAATAGCCTACTACTGTATGCTATATTTAATGAGCACGTGGCATATTATAATATATATTGTGTTCTTTGGCGATAATGCTGGTGTACAGCATTTTTTTATTATTTTTATCATACCACCCCCTTTAAGATATGATCATATCCTATCCGTAATATAAATAGTATACACCTCTCCTTAATATAAGTGGTTGTTAGAACGTATACTTTCGGTATATATTTTTTGAAGAAGATAAGTGCGAAGCTAACAAGGAAAGCATGCGCGTAAAATTCCAACCGTGTGTTAATTAAGTAGTCGAGTCAAACACTTGGAATGTCTACACTTTTAACACTCCCTCGATAAAAAAAAAAGTGTTTCGCCTGCTGTATATATTTTAACACATACCCTAACAACTCTGCATGGGATGAAAAACAGAAGCCGAGATTGCACGGGTTTATGGCGATAGGTTCAGTGCGGTGATTGACCTTGAAGAACACATGCACTAACTCCGTTCGTACCATGCGATTCCAATCATCCGAATGACCTTGAGAGAGATTTAAATATTACATCAGGCAATGAATGTGTTTAAATGGAAGTCTTTAATGTCTGTCTATCACTATTTTGATCTCGTAGTCACTATGGCAGAATGGGAGGGAGTGGGTTTGGACAGGGGTGTGTGGGGTGGGGGATTCCAAGTCTATTATGGTAGATGGGGTTGTTTATGTAATATTTTTGTTCAGCAATGCGAAGATCTGTGTTGTTATTAAGACTATACCTCAATAAAATGCTCCCTTTCAATAAAGGGTGAAAAACGTACAAAATCCGTCTTTTCGGGCGGGTTTCCAGAAATGACAAAGTGCTATTAGCTGAGGGTTTTTCGCCAGCCAGCGGGCCCGAAAAACCCCTCCAGGGCGGTTACGTCACATGGGGATGTGTTGAGAAAA
>JAODFY010232409.1:0-10392 GCA_027580055.1 Paracaudina chilensis | reverse complement strand
CGGCCGCGGTTTGCAGTCGCTACTCGCAGTTTCGAGGCCCGCGTGAACCAGTACGGAGGTGCGGTAAAGGGTTAATTATTTCAGCACTCGTATTATTCTCATCCTGAATGTGCCAAACAACAGCTGCGCATCCCATTAGTTTTTTACGTTCGGGGCTTCAACCATGGGTAGTGTTGTCCTCATGCCACACTGAATATATCTCCATCCCATCTCTCCTCACAGCTGCTGGTTGTGCACCGAGGATAACTTCATCTGGGCCTTTGTCGCACCCGTGTGCCTCATCATAGCTGTGAGTTTTTATCCAATCTTAATGAAAAAAATTGTGCTGTTTTATCGTTATCGTTTTATCACCTCCAAAAAAAAAAACTCAACTATAAAAAGAAATAATCATTTGAGAATCTATTGAGAATTTTTTTTATAATAATTCAGTGAAGTTTGTCTGTTAATGTCACTACTCAGTTTTGTACAACACAAACAAATTTAAATGAAATGCTTACAATAACTCAATTTGAAGAATGACCATTTTGTACTGTCACAGTTGACGTCAAATCTCTCCAGATAGTTTGCATCCATTTATGGTGGTCCATAACATTGTTCACATAGAGACTATACCAGTATAGGTTTTGTTACAGTACAGCTTGGAATAGAGAAAACGTCAATTGTGTTGTATGTTAGACTTTTTCGCCAGGGTGCGTTGGCTTCTTCACCGTTGTATATACGGTAAACACAACTCACGATGCTATTGTTGACAACACGCTGCGTCGGTAGCGTTAATTCGTTGAACACCTACACCAATTGATGCATGTAACAATGACTCTGTCGCGTGCATGTGTAAGCTATATGCTACTGTTATTATGTATGTTCTACCTTCCAGCTGATTGACAGATCTGACAGCCTACAAAATGACCGCTATACAACTCAAAAGGGAGCATATCATTGTGGATCAAAGATGGATATATATTGTACTGTCTGTGACTGTACCGTAGATGAGATAAAATTATTCCAAATAGCTGTCTGCAGTCGGTTGGCCTATCATTCACATAATGAAACAATACATTACCCCAATATATCTTAGGTGATGTGTAAGCTATATGTGACTGATGTAATGAATATTCAATGTGCCAGCCAGCTGATTGCCAGCAGCTGTTTGGAGTAATTTGACATCATCTGACTGTACAAAATGGCCGCTCTTCAGATTTTCATTAGAATATTTTTGTGTCTTGATTAAATTCAAAGCAAGGTTTTTTTTCTTATATCAGAAAAGGATATGTTATCAATTTTCTACACCTAGGTTAACACTGTTTTCTTGACCATGGCGATGTACATCATGTGTCGACACAGCAAGCTACAGACCAACCCGAAGGAGAAGAACACTGGTGAAAAAATTGCGTAAGTTAACAACCAGATGGTCATTACCTGTACTACATCTCAGTTTACATATATATAACATGTGTTTGTTTCTCCCAATTTTTCTCCCAATTATTTTTACTCCTAAGAAAGTGAACTCATTACTCACTACACTTTTGCAACTTTATAACTCGATACATGATTTAAAATATTCAATAGTGTGTAACTACCATGAAATACCAGGTTGTATTGGGTTTTAGAGAATAGTCCCCGGAAAAACTTTTTGATAATGGTAATAATATTTAGTCCCTAATAAACTCTGTTGGTACCCTGAACCTCTATCAGGGTTTGAGCTCTGAGAATTACCCTCCCTTCACCAAAAGGAGATTTTGCCATTTGTTTCCCATGTTAGTTATGATTAATTAGTCTTTTATTTGCGACTAAATTATGACATGAATGCATGAGTGTTGCATTTTTTCACCATTTTTTTTGCAGATCTAGACCTACAAGTGTAGATATCACCTATTGAGGGATGTAAAAAATGATTCCCCTTTTTAACGAATATCTGTAAATTTTGATATGAATTATGAACCTTTCATAAATTGTTACACTATTTATGCAGTACGATGTGGTATAACGATGACAAAATCGTTAAAGATTAAACCCTGATTTTTGCTTTAACAACCAATGCAGAGTTCCCAAAATACCGATAAGATTTGCTTGTTCTAATGATATCATTCAGCATTCAACAATGGATTACAGATAATTATCGACAGATCCATCATGATATCACTAGACATATCAAATGTCATCTAGTTCTTTTAAAGAGCTAGTTAGAAAGATATACTACCAAAAACTTTGTGAAACAGAAAATTTGCCTATACTTGTGGTTAAATGGGCTATACCGCAAAGGAAATTCGTGTGGGTATTGTAAGTCAGGCAGAACTCTGAGCTTCTGCAGAATTTTATTGGTTACACTTGCCTGGGGAGCAAACGGACGGTGAGGCAAAACCTGCAATGTGATTTCTGGTTGTAGAATTATAGTCGGCTGAAAAATTTGGGTCTTAATATCACTTCCACAAGATTTGCCTTGTGCATGCAAACCCTATGTGTGATGCAAGGAACAGGGTGGTTGCAAACAAGAAATGGTGCTACATTTGGGGAAGGGACACCACTCCCCCCCACTTTTTAAGAATGCTCCCTAATGACTTTAATATCCACAAACTGCAGGACTGACAAAAAGGTCCAAACTTTTTCACGCATTGGTATCGGGTCACATCTAGGATGAATGACAAGTCTCAGGTGATCTGGGCCCTATTGTATTTATAGGTCCAGATGATCTGGGCCTATTGTATTTATAGGTCCAGATGATCTAGGCCTATTGTATTTATAGGTCCAGATGATCTGGGCCTATTGTATTTATAGGTCCAGATGATCTGGGCCTATTGTATTTATAGGTCCAGATGATTGTCTGGTTTGTCCTGAATGTGACAGTACAGGGGGCCACAATTTTTGACATTTTCCCACTGTATTATAGTAAATTGTAAATACTGGTACACTGTCTTATATTCAGAGCAACTAGACCTCGCCCCACCCCTTACAAAAAAAAAACTATAGCTCCAATGTATTTCCATGTATTTTTTTTTTTTATTGGGGCACATGTTTACCAAAGGATTGTGTCACTGCCTGAATTTCTATAAACTAAATTAAGCCTGCTTTGAAATATGTGTCAGAGAAATTTTGGTAAAGTTAAGTACAAAATGGTATTGATATCAAGGAATCATTAGACTTGTTTTTCTCTTGAAAAAAAGTGTCACCATTTGTTTTTCTGAATGTATGCTCCTGGAACATTGATGTCTCCAGAATGGAATCGGATATATTGATGCAGTAGCTTGTGTATCTTCTGTCATAGCCTCCTTAGGATATTGCTTGATGAAGGTTTATTAATCTCATAGCATCTGAAAATGTTGGTGTATTTTTATCCACTCTTTCAATATTTCCCCTGGGAAGTGTCAGTCTAGGAGGACAGTACTCCAGCGACCAGTGGTAGTGTTTTCCCTTTAATTAATTAAACCCGTCCAAATAAAACTATTGATCAAGATAGGAAATTAATCATCTATTGATATTTTTTAACTGGGGTCAGCTGTAATTGGGAAAGTCAAACCAATTGACAACTAAGTCAACTTACGGAGGACAGACCAGGTTAAAAGCTCCCCTGAAAACCACGATTCCTACAATAGTGTCATAATTGATAGCATATATTTTCCCCTCCCTCATATAACCTAATTAGCATATCCTATAGGGATCTAGCATCTGGCATATTCTTTGAGTACAGTGACGGTCATTGACCTTCCTTTATTGCCAGCCTATAAACAGGGCACTACTTGCAATGTCTGCAGTGCTTCTTAATAATTCTAAATAATCTCAGTTATTGAAACAAGATATTAAAGCAATTCCAGGCTGGCCCAAAGAGGGCAGCTTTGATTTCTCTGTCAATGATACAAGGAAACAGTTGCTCTCATTTCTTTCATATTATTTCATTTCTTTCCTGCTAATTGTTCTTCACACTTGATCAGTGGAGGAGGAATCATACTACCGTACCACCCGTGTGAACTCCCACCTGACTTTGCTAACAACTATCATGTCAACATGTAAGGGGATGTGTTTACTGTGCCTAGTAGTGTTTTGTGTTTACTTTGCCTAGTAGTGTTTATTGCACTATTGTATTTCTCACAACCGTAAGGTATACAGGATACCAATAATGCTAGAGACCAGTAATAAGGATAGAGCAGCGCCCCCCCCCTGTAGGTGCAGGATGTAATGTACTGACCTTTGACATCTGACCTCGCCTTGTTGCAAATACTACATACATACATTGATATAGCTTAATCCTCAATTACACAAATGAGTCACTTGGCTTTCTTTTTTTAAACATTATTTCTTTTAAATCATATTTTTGAAATAGGCTTATTGTAAAGATCAATAAAAAAGATACTGGAGAAGTGATTTGTGTTTTTTTTAGCACTTGGTATAATGCCTGTTATACTGGAATGTGGCCTTAAGTATTGGTATCTATGTAATATTGATATGCATGTTCATCTCTTGTGCATGTACATTATTATGTATGTATGTAGTGACATGAATGTACATATTGGTATGTATGTATGCCATGTTGTATGCGTATTGTATGTATGTATGGATTTATTGATACGCGAGTATGTCTTGATGTTTATGTCTTTAGGTAGGAACGTATGTGCATCTTTATGTATGTGATATGTATACATGTATTGATATATATATATGTAGATAGATATATAGATATATATATATATAGATAGTTAGATATGTACATATGTTTTGATATTGATGCATGTATTAAGGACATATTGGTATGTATGGAAGTATTCATATATATGTGAACATGTCCATATGTATGCAAAAATGCAAAATTCAACTGTTTGCATGCATCCAAAACAAGAAAAACTTTATATAGTGTCCTCACTACATAAATTCTGTGTACCTGTTGCATCCTGCCCACCAGGTTGAAAGGTCTTTCCCTCAACACCCCCCTCAACACCCCCTCGTTCTACCCCTTACTATTTTTTATTGTTGTCACATGCACCAGTAAATGTAGATGAATTTGAATATGCTATGTTGATGTTCTTTCGTTGTGTCAATATTTACTATCCCTGTGTTATAGACTCAATTGCCATAATTCATTCTTACTAAAGTGCTCTTGAGATGGGGGAACCGTGTCTACCGAACAATGACAAGAGGTTTAAACATTATTTGTAATATTAAAGGGACTGTACTTACAACACATAATGTACTTTAATACCTCGTACGTGATTTAATTGCATTTGGCATATTTCTAGCACAGCAGGATAGCCATCCTTCCGATTTTAGCCAAAAGCTATAAACAAGTAATTTTGTATCTCTTGTATCATCTAACTAAAATAGTGAATTTTACCTTTCTATTAAGAATGTACGTAAAGCACCATCCTTAGCTGTATTTTGCCGTATAAGCAAGAGCGCCCTCGCATTTAGCTTGCTTCGATTGGTTAAGTGTGTGGGCAATAACACTGTCAGCGTTCTATGTGTTCTATTTCTGGGAATATAACTTATTATTCTGGCCACAAGGATAATATCACAGACCTCCCGGTGAAATTTGTGATTCGTCAAAGCCCCATACATAGCAGCAAATGAGCTGACCAATCTAGCATATTCCTAGCCTTCTCTGGGTGGGAGTTTTTTGCCTTAAAGAATTCAATTTTGGGTTGTAAAATGCAGAGAATTAATGGCAGTGATGGGTGATTTTTTTTTTTTTTTGCAAATGAGTTGTTTACTTTTGCAGCTTTTGACAAGTGCAAACATAAATAAGTTGAGGAACTAAAAGTTGATGGCAAGCCTTAAGGACACATTGATAAAACTAAATAAGAAACTTGTGATGACAGTCTCATTGTAAAGACCCTCCCCACTCACTGATGCAGATGATAACAAAGCTCAAACAAACAATAATATCAATCTCCAGCTTTAAGCAAATAAAAGAGTTTTGCAGGTGTTTCTCAATGCAAATATAAAAGGGTGTGCCTTTTAATAGTTCAGTGGGTTAATCTGCCAGTGTATTTTAGGGTGACCCACGCACTGTTTTGACAGCTAGGGACTAATTTTTGGCTCGTACTATCAAAGCTGGTTGGGGCATATGTGACCGTGCTGTGTGTCTGTCCTGACTTCTTCAAAATACATCTTCTTGTACAGGCTTTAAAGTTCATAAAATACAAATTTTCTTGAGTCATGGGTATTAGTGAAACATGGGTGGAACTATCCTTGGGTGTTGGATCATAAGTTGTGTCCACACATTTTGGGTCAGAGGTCATTTATGGGTCATCTGAGGTCATCAGGTTGTTTGGCATCTTTTTCATCATTATCATCCGAGAGCTTGGTGGAAAAGACAGGGTATTTAAGCCGGCATTTACTTCAGATCTCAAGGGTTGTGTGAGAACCTCAAGTAGCTTATTTTTTTTTACAGTAAAACAAACGGTGCGTAGGCTGACACAGCTTTAAAGGTTAACAACACCCGTCTGGAGAAGGCTGTTAGACTGGTCAGCTCATTTGCTGTTATGTATCACAAATTTCATGGGGAGGTCTGTGAAGTTCACTTTGGAGCTAGACCTTTAAGCTTCATCTAGTTGGACTTTGGCAGTTGGTTATCAGAGAAAGCAAAATCTTCCTGTTAATGGCAATCATGTGAACACTTGGCTGTCTGTTACTCAGAGTTAGCAATAGTTCCTACATGTGGGTGGGTGTTGGTGTGTCAATGGGTCCATGTGTTAGACTGTTAGTCATTGGGGCTGTGTAATGATGATGGGTGTGGTTGGCTGGTTGCTGTAGTTCAATGGGTATGAGTTCTGGGCCTGTTGTTGATGTGTCGGCAGAGGGTGTGTCAGTGGCCCTGTGTAATAAAGGGTGTGTCAATGGGCCTGTTTGTTGATGGATGTTGTTTCTTCATGTCGATGGGTGTGAGTCCCTACTTGTTTTGATGGATGAAGTTGTCCAGTGTGTATTGTGATGTAAAAAGGTTAGTCATACCCTGCAAAGATTATGAGATGACCGTCAATATAATCCCATTTAAAATTCCAGTTTCATCTTGACAACCTCCAGGCATGGAACCTGCCTCCCCCCCCCCCTCAACACATGGACAGAAATCTGGTATGGTTGCGGGGGTATATATTCCCCCATATTTTGAAAAGTTTACCACAAATGGCAAAAGCTGCTTAAACCTGATTCACAACCCTGTCTGACATGAGTCTCAACAATCGAAAATGCTGTTGCCATGACACCATTGTCTGCTGCTTCTGTTCTTTGGTATAAGAAGTCTTTTTTTTTTTTTGAAGGGTAGAAAGAAATATTGGATATAGTTATGTTGTCAGAGATTTTAGTTCTGTCAGAAATTTATAGTTTCTGAATCCCTATAACTGTGCAGGCATTCTGTATTACGACACAATAGGCTTGCTGCATATTAAACATAATTAAACAAGGGTTCTGTATAACAATTGATCTGCAGAACAGGAGAATGGAGTGATCCATTTATTTCAGGGGAACCCTGTCATTGTTTTAAACATTCTGTCACAATTATTCTTTAACTCCTTTTTCCATTCTTCTTTATTCTTAATTCAAGCGAGGATCAAATGTATACTCCGTCAGATAAACTCATGTAAGATATATCTCTCATCCAGAGAGTTGTGCCTTGAGTTGTGGTTCTTAATTTCTGTTTGTTTTATGGTGGCAGCAGTCAAGTATAGGACATAGTTGGTGTTTGCAGTGGGATTATTTGGTTCATGTTTTTTTTTTTTTTTTTTTCACTTTGCATGTTTTTCACAGTTGTTTTCTCTGTTTGCAGTGACTGTTACATTTTATATTTTGAAATTTTGCTGTGATGCCGATGTGTCGAATTCAAAGTATATTTTGCATGCCGACAAAAATCAACTTCTGATATCAATGTCAATGATAGACATCATTTTATCTGTCTTTGGCCAAAATTCTTGCCAAGAAAAATTTTCAGAACTGAGATGACCTCCCATATAAAAATGAGAACAAATAGGTCTCTACAATGTGTTGGCACTCTGTTTAGTATTTATTATTGCATGAAATAAGAAGGAGGGAGGGTTCAATCATCATATATTTGAATGTTAATATTTCTTTGTTTTTCAATTTAACTTTCTTAATGCAAACATCATTTTGAGTAGTGAGCATCACAAATAGCAAACAAACTCCTTTTACAGATTTCATTGATTGACAAACAAATGACATTAGTTGAAAAACAATATATGTGGACAGATATGGGTGGGTGGGGGATTAATAAACTCTTGATGATTCAGACAATTTTTCTCATGTCGTTTACAATCATTGTTCACCTTTAGACAGCACAATAGGTGGGTTGTGTCTGTGTCCCCTGTTAGGGATTCTATCTGTGTCCCCTGTAATCCACAAAAGAAACTATTATTTAGCACACACGTTTATACAAATTTATTTGAAAGTTTTAGCAATACAAAGATATGATTATCTGGAAATCAAAAAAGATTTTTAGCTCACAATTTAATCAAGAAATCAGCCCTTATGATAAGGGCAAGGAAATGCTTTCTGGAGTAAACATGCATCTCTCATTGGCTCTTTTCAAACGGCTCATACGTTATTTAGCAAAAATTACCAGTAATTTGCATATAATTTGTCACCGAACAAACCCATAGTTTCTCAGTATTCAAGAAAATTTAAAAAAAAAACTGATTTGGAAAATTAACTTTGCCCTTGCAAAAGTCACAGCCCTTAATTAAAAAATACAAAATCTCAATATGCTCCAACACATGTTTTTGTCTGTGCTGTGACACAATTAGGCTACTTAGCCTAACACAGAGATTTTTTGTCTGTGCTGTGACACAAGTAGGCTAACACAGAGATTAGGGATCTGATGAATGCTTGGCTCAAGGTTAATACTTAAAAACCCAAGTATTTCAATAAAAAAAAAAAATCTGGTGCAAAATGTGCTTTTGTCGGTGACACAACTAGGCTACTCTGCCTAACACACAAATAAGGAACATGCTATTTTAACACCCATTACAGCCCCATCCCCGAGTTAAAGGCACTAAGTTTGGGAACAAGGATTAATACAGCCATCTTGCCTGCCAGTTTGTGGTTTTGCCTTCACACCTTTATGAAGGGGTCTAATAAGTACTGTCATGACTACCAAACATTTAAGAGGTACTACTTCCAAATTGTAAACACTCACTCCTTAGTGTTACATGCATGAATTAATCTATGTACACAGGCTTTAATTGGCTTTGTAAGCAGGTCACACCTCCCAAAAGGACTGTGTATTTATCTAAAGGATTAACTGTGGTTAGATGTGTACAACCTATGCCTCATGGTTGAATCACCTCATGAAATGTAATAAATGTTTGGTCCATTTTGGTTTTCTGTTACAAACCAAAGTTTTTCAATCAAAAATTTAAATTGGTCCAAAATGACAAACCAAAGTTTTTCAATCAAAAATTAAATTTAAATTGGTCCCAAATAAATGCCTTTCTGTCGGTGACAAAACTAGGCTACTTAGCCTAACACACAAATTAGGAAATATGGTGGCTATTTGTTTTTGAGTGTATTTTCTATGTTTGTGGTCTTGTGTTCAGTTTATATGTTTTATTTACCTATAATCTGAGTATCATAATAATACATTCATATGTGTCAGTAGCTAAATGAGTAATTTAAACCAAACTTTCAATAAGAATAAGGTTCCTACTTTCAGTGCTTTCCTTTGTTGTGTGTAAAGATTGTGTTAATACCCAGCATGCAACACTATCAATATTCATTCAATCTATTTACTCACTCCCAAAATTGTATGTAAATTGTAAGTATTTTGTGTCCTGTGGGCAGGGGCGTGGCTATTCTAAAATTTTGAGCGGCCCAATGATTTCACGGGGAAGGGGGATATGATCTACAAGCGTTAAGCGGAGCGCCACCATCGGTTGGCACGTAGTGTAACAACACAATTTTGCTAAATATACCTCCTAGATCGCCGGAAATGACACAGACCTTGCAAGTAGCTTCAAAACCTCCTTTATTTTGAGATCTCATGAATGCCAAATTTAGACTTGTAGTTGATTTAGTTTGGTAAATAGATGGGGGGTTCAAACATCTGATCCCCCGATTGGATTTCTGTTGGGTGGTACTAAACTTTTTTGTAAAGTGTTACGGAAGGACACATACTTGGCTATTGGCTATAAGGCACAATTTCCTCACACCAACTTGGCTATTGGCCCTGTGCTCAGGGAGGAGGAGAAATAGCACCTCATTCCAAATTGGCGGCTATTTGTTTGAAGGTGAACAATTCTGGTGATGCTGCGCAATACAAATATACATGCGCGCCAAGGGTACAAAAAAAAATTGGCCGCTGTGAAACATGTTTGACCTTATAAATGTTGAGAGGGATTACAGTTTAAGAATAATCAACGGTTACAAATAATTCATTCCTTAGTCCCTTCTATTTTCTCT
>JAODFY010232298.1:0-10392 GCA_027580055.1 Paracaudina chilensis | reverse complement strand
CTGGAAATGGGCTTATTTTAAAGAGGAAACAAAGCAGCTTCATTAAAAAAAAATAGGGGTCTATGTGGAGCACTTTTTTAAAACTATGTTTGTTTGTTTGTTTAAATTTTAAATGACCTCATTTGACCCCATTTTACCTCATTTAAAAAATCCTATGTCGCCCAGGAAATAAGAATAATAGGGTCATTGTAGGTCAATTTTTTAGGCTGCGTTAAAAAATCATAGTTTCTTCAAATTTTGCCCAAATCCAGTAATTTTTAGCTTGTTGGATTGGCCACACAATACCAAATAACCTGACTAAGCATGCATACATGCATAGCGCCATCTAAACCCACAAGGTTGATTTCACTGTTGCTATGAAACGTTGTGCAATCGATTTTGAGACTGCCCATTAGGATTTAACACTAACCTGGACAAAAAAGAAAATTATCCTTCTGAAGTGAAAAATAACCAGTAAGTTTATTTATTTCAGTTTCAATTAGAGCTATAATAGTTGCTTTATTTGTTAAGACTGTTTTTATGTAGATATTTTTAATAACTTGACTCGAGGGGTCGATTAGGCACAATTTCGTGACCGTTGTCACAGCTTAGGCCTAGCCTAAATAGGCCTTGCAACCTTTGTGTAATCCCCATTAACATGCGTTGACGTCTTTTTATGCTAAAAAATCATACAAAACATTTTTGTTAGCATGCAAAAGGGAAATAATTTACAAGTTTGACATATTTTAAACAGCTCAGGATTAATTTTATGATTATGGAAGTTTTTTATAACTTGGCCTAAAACCGTGGTAGAAATACGGTTAATTTATGGTTTGAAATTATCGGGAATTTGTGCAGACTGATATTGCACATGATACAGTGATGAGACCAGCGACTCCGTGGAATACCCACTTGTTTTATTTCATAATCGCATGTTTTAATTAAGCTTAAAATTAAGCACCAAAATTTATGACAAAGTTGTCTAAGATACACAATACTGCACCTCATTGTGTAAGGGATATCCTTGCACTTCCCTGGATGGCGATGACACAAAATGGCCCACTTTATCAACCGCCGACGAGCCCCACGTCCCGCGTTACACACTGTTCCATGGTACTGTTCCAATATAACATCGGCTATGTACACAGCTGCAATAACTTATTTGAAAAAAATAATAATAATTTACTGTCGACTGACGACATTGTTATTGTGCATTAACCGTCTTTTATTTTGTGCATGGCAGTCATCAAAAGAACTTGCATCTTGAATGATCACAGTTTGATTGTGATTGTGTGCTCGCCATCCGGTGAGTGTAAGGCTATCCCCACCCCCAATGAGACGCTGTATCATTCAATGTGTTACCTTGGGTAACTTTGTTTGATTATGACGTGATTATGACTATATTATATTCCATATAGTTTGTGTGAGGGTTCAGGGCAGTTTTTCACCAAAGCAAATGTCAAATTAAAGGGCAATATTGTGTTCGTCTAAAGTAAAATACATGAGATTTATGATTTTCAAAAATAAAACAAGTAACTCACCTCATATGAAAGATAGGCCATAAAAATACTACCACTGTTCTGGTTTTGACATGTTACACCAAATACATTTGAAAATGTAAATCCGTTATCTGTGGGCCAATCAGATAATATTCTTCTATGCACGAAGGTACTTGACCTGCTTTCCAAATACGGAGCGATACTGCGGTCAAAGGTCAAGTTGGTTTACACTCGCTCGAAGCGGCTCGATCGCTAGTAATAGGCCTATGTCTATAACCAACGTTATTGTTTCTACTGTACTGTTGAATACGCACACCGTAATGAGTGCACCGAAGTTGGTTTGGTACATTAAGCGGCGTCAGCACGTACAGACATTGTACGTTGTATGTTTAATATATCGTTTTGAAAAAGAACGCCTTTCGGTACTTCCTATACTATAAGAAATGGACGATAAACAGAAAACGAGCACGAAGAAAGGGTCTGTTGCCCACACCAGAACGAACAAAGGAACAAAAGCTGATGAGGAAAGTATATGATAAGACTCAAATCAGGCTTGGGAAGCAATTAACCCGATGAAATGCACTAAAAGACGAATGCAAGATGAATTCTGATGAGGATGTTGCCAAGCTACTTATCGTCCGGTAGGAATAGGCTAGGCCAATATTAGGCCTACGTTGGGTCATGCCGTCAGGTAGACCTGTATTCACAACAATATGAATATTCATATCCGTATAATCGCTAATGACCTTTACATTTTCTTGAAGGAGAGAATTTATTCTTTCAAGAAACTACACTTTATCAGTCAAAGTTAACAAATTTAGGAAGGATATCATTCTTCTATAGGTCTAAGAGATGTAGGCCTACTGTTCTAGTTTAGTCTGAAATGAGTTTATTAACGCAATATTGCCCTTTTATTTACGAAACGATTGCCGGACACCATCTTATGATCTTTGAATTCTTTGGTCAAAACATTAATTTAAATATATTTGATTTCACATGAAATGTAAGCTGTGGGCCTTAAGTTAAGGGTCTTACTACAAAAAAGTTAAGGTTAAATTAAAGGTTAATAGGTAAATAAGAGAGTTAATTCCTTGTTAATTCTAGTTCTAAGAGTGTACTATAAATGTTCAATAATTGTTACAATGTACATATCCAATGCAACAAGTCGCTTTATATTATATATTATATATATATATATATATATATATATATATATTCGGAAAATAGGAAAATGAAAATAAATTAATGAATGGACTCCTGGGAGCCCCATTGTTAAAGGAATAATTGTTCAAATTGTTTTATTCCTGTTTTGTTTAATCACCATGACTTTTTACGTGTAAGCTATTAAAGAAATTGTTATTTTGGATGAGGTGGATGTTTGCTTTTTGTGCATCCCTTATATTGCCTACCTTTGTTTAGGTGAAAAGTAAAATATTTATTTAATTTCCTATGATGTATCACCCTTTCATTAGCCACTTAATTTATTCATACAGATAGCATCAACAAATTTAACAATTAAAAAATATATAACATGACAAATATTTTCTTCAAGTATATATCTAGAATTAAATCCTTCAAATTTTGGTGTGAATGTAAAACATTTTATTTTAATGAATGTGTCTAAAAAAAAAATTAAAAAAAAAAAAACTTATTTAAAATTTATTCGAAATTTTAATTTTACCAATGAACCGTACACTTTAAACTGAACAAATGCCACCAAATTTAAACCAAATATTTATTGGAGTTGAAATTTTTGTGTTTTTCTATGTAGCCTAGTTATTATGACAAGAGCAAGTTTCTTCTGCTAATTTATGATATGAAGCTTTGAATAGGTTGTCATATTTCTTCTGAACCATATCTGCAAATGCATCAAGTTTCACTGATTCCTGCTTTCAATGCTTACTTTCTCCTCCATTTACCAAATGTTACCTGTTTTGTCTTTCAGGTGTCCTGTCCGAGAAACAGAATGCAGAGGATGAGGAGTACCCCCCATTAGAGAGAGGAGAGATGGAGCACTCAGAACACGAGGAGGATGAGGAGGATGAGGTCGGAGGTGACGAGTGCATGGAAAGGGAAGAATTTGAGTGCCTGTACTGTCCACTGACATTCAGCTGGAAGTCGGCCCTCATGAAGCACCAGGAAAGCCACCGCGACAGTGACCAAAACTACCTCTGCAATAACTGTGACAGGACCTTCACGGATCCGAGTAACCTGCAGCGACACATTCGGACGCAGCACACCGCTTCCCGATCTCACTCATGCCCCGAATGCGGGAAGACCTTTGCCACGTCGAGCGGGCTGAAGCAGCACACACACATACACAGCAGCATAAAGCCTTTCGTCTGCGATGTGTGTCGAAAGTCGTACACCCAATTCTCAAACCTCTGCCGTCATAAGCGAATGCATGCAGACTGTCGTACTCAATTCAAATGCTCGACCTGCGGTCAGATATTTACCACTTTGACTTCGCTCAACAAACACCGAAGGTTCTGTCATAGTGCCAGTCCCCTGCTCAGCAAGCCTCATCTCTCGCCTTCATCTCCGACCATTCCTCAACCGATTCACCCACCCAGCGTTTTGCCCTACAGCCCACCGCTAATTGGCCTCCCTCCATCTGCCCTTTACCAAGCCAGTTTAGCTCAGATGTGGAATGCTAACATACAACAAGCATTGTTAGCTCAATCACTTGGCAAGGCGATGCTTCCCAGCCCCTATCTGATGGGTTACCCCCCACTCTCGACCCATGCTTCTCTTTACCCTGGATTGAATCCTGGAGGAGCCCTCTCTGGTCTAGGCCAGAGACAAGAGAAACTGATTGGGTCATTTCATCATGACTGGATGAAAAGATTGTCCAGCTCTAAGAGTGAAAGCGAAGATGTTGGACACCGTAGGGAAGAAGATGATGGAAACAAAGAAATGGACAGCGATTCCAAAGAGAACCTAAGAGACGAAAATCATGACTCGGAGGAACCACAGAGTAAAAGAATTAGGGTTGAAAGTCCGGTCTCTTCCTCAGCGGGTAAAACTAGCCCCAGCAGGCATGTTGATCAAACCAAGGAAAGCCACTCAGGTCTATTTCCAAACTTTTCTATGAAAATATCTGGATCACCACCCCTAGGTTCCAGTTCCCACCCTATTGGTTCCCCAACTCAGGAGAGGGGTTCGTCTGCTTTTTCACCACCGCACCCATCGCCAACGTCTTCCATTAAGAGCAGGGAAAGCCAGTCTCCTCCATCATGGAAACCAGAGGAGCAGCCCCTCGACCTTACGATGCAGAAGACACCCTCACCGAGTGGTCTTCATTCTCCTGTGTCCCCCCTCAGTGCCAGCCTCAAAAAGGATCAATTTTCCCAACTCTCAGGACAAAGAGAAAAAAGTGCAAGCAGCTTCCTTAAGTTCCCATACACTCATCATCAGCTTCCATCATCATTTGATCCAATGTACAAGGTTAAACTTGAACAGCAGCAGAGAATGGCTGAGCATTATTCCAGGTCAGCGACAACTATTGGTCTTCCAGGCATCACGCCATTTCCTCCACACAACCTTCTTGGATCCTCCCAGGCAGCATTCCTGAAGTACCACGGCATCCAAGGCAGACAGTTTCCTTTCGGTGGCGGAGTGATGTACCCTACCTCCAGTAAGGACATGATGATCCGAGGCGGCAAGGATCGTTACACCTGCAAATTCTGCGGCAAGCTCTTTCCCAGGTCGGCTAACCTGACACGTCACCTCCGTACGCATACGGGGGAACAGCCGTACTCTTGCAAATACTGCGACCGCTCCTTCAGCATCTCTTCCAACCTACAACGTCACGTACGTAACATTCACAACAAGGAGAAACCTTTCAAGTGCCCGCTTTGCGATCGCTGCTTTGGACAACAGACCAACCTCGACCGTCATCTGAAGAAGCACGACCATGAACAGAACGGTGAAATTACGACCACAAGCATCAGGAAAATAGACCAAAAGGAAGACATTCCAACCAAAGATATCAATAAAAAAGAAGATGTACAAATTAAGGAAACAAACACTTTTAAAACAAGTAACCCTAGTCCTGAAGAAATAAAAGTAAAGACAAGTAGCCCTTTAAGATCACCAGAATCAGCTCAACCACCAAAAATAAAATTTAAAATTGCAAGAGGTAGATCCCCACTCGGACTCATTGGTATTTGCCAGAGCCCCACCATTGAGAGTAAGGGTGACTTTCCTTCTCATGAGGGGGAGGATGGTCAAGGGGGTGTGTTAAGTGAGCCTGGGACCCCAGAAAGTAGTGGGTCACAGACAGATGAGAGGGACAATCTGGATAGGGCCAAGCTGGAGGCATATTCTTACATGGTTATGGGCGAGGGTAAGAATGGCTGGGACCAACCAGGGATCCACAAAGGTCATGGAAATATGGAGGGCATACACAAGGCAAAGGCCATATTAACATAAACTCCATGACTCTATTCTTTTAATTTAATGATCCATTTTGTGGATGCAAATAATCATAACTTATACCACCAAAGTTGAGTTGACTATGGACACAATTTTGCTGATTTTATCTAAGACGTTGCATCCACTTTGGGCCAAATTTTGTTAAACTTAACCACCCACCTACATTGAAAGAGAAATTATCAAGACAATGATTCCAATTTAAACCAATTTGGGAAAAAAATAAGAACTTCTCAAGATTAGTACCACCTCAAACTATAAAGGGATTGTGCATATATTGTAAATTATTTTTAAAAGTCTCTTAAAGATTATATCACTTCTTATTTCTTTCTAAAGATGTACACTGGTTGTTGGATGTACAATTTTGGGGTTTTATACCAACATGTTTATTATTTTTATTTCATTATTTCATTTTTTTTCTGTGGTAAATGAAACTAGAAGTGCCTTTTCAACCCAATTTCATCATCAGAACTTTCCACCACCTTTAGACAAAAACCCACCAATAAAAATCATTTCTGCTCAAATCTAAATTTGTTAAAACAAAGGTATTTTCTCGCTTAAAAACAACATCGTTTGAGAGTACATTTTTTTTTTTGTGTGTGTGTGCCATGGTGAAAGTAGATGAGCCAGATGGTTCTTCAAAATCGTTCATAGCATTGGAACCAAAAAAATGTTGTAAATTTGTTTTTATGAAAAATAGGCTTTTTTGGTGTGTATGGGGTAAGCTTTTTTTACTGAATTTCATAAAATGTGAAAATAATTTCATAAATGTGAAGAAGGTAATTAAACAGACCTGGACATATTTGAATAAGTATTATTTACTGTTGTGTCCATAGAATTTAATTCTGAAATATTTGTGTGTATTAGAATTAGAAATGGCCTAATTGTTTTATGAGGCCATATGAGGGGGGGGGGGTTGTTTCAGTTAATTCAATCAAAGCTTCTGAAAGTTTGTTTAAGAAACAAACCTTTATATTTGTTTCAAAGTTACTTGAAGACTTCATAATATTTTAAAACTTTTGCCAAATTAGTGCCTTAAATTTTGAAAGGATGGTGCCAATGTATTTTTCACTTTTGTAAATAAGAATTAAGTACTGTAGAAAATTGATAGAAAAAAGAATCACATTTGTAGAATGCAGTCATTTAGAAAATGATCACTCTGAAATAAAACATCGAAAAAGTAATACACGTTTTGTTTCTAATTATTCTTGGCTTTATTGCATTAATTACATGTGTTCTTAAATTTGTTTGGTACAAAATTAGGAGCTACCAGCCAACAGTATCAATGGGTGTTCTTTTCTTTATTTCCAGCCTTTATTTATTAGACTTAAACTTACAATTATGAGGAATTATGCTGCCTGCCCTACTTCTTTGCTGCAATCAAGGAGGATGGTCCCTTAAAGGCTGAAGCCATGTTCGGGATGTGCCTTTGAAAAGTCCACATGACTAAACACATCTCAGACCTGGGTCATACTCCAATCTGAGCTGAACCAAACCCCATGATAAAACACCAATCTAATCTGGATCAAATCCCATGATTAAACACCAATCTGAGAAGGATCAGATCCCATGATTAAACACCAATCTGAACCGGATCAGACACCATGAGTAAACACCAATCTGAACTGGATCAGACCCCACGATTAAACACCAATCTGAATGGAATCAGACCCCATGAGTAAACACCAATCTCATCTGAATCAGACCCCATGAGTAAACACCAATCTGATCTGAATCAGACCCCATGAGTAAACGCCAATCTGATCTGAATCAGACCCCTCGATTATACACCAATCTGAACTGGATCGGACCCCATGATTAAACACCAATCTAATCTGGATCAAGTCCCATGAATGAATGCTAATCTGATCTCAAGACTCTATTAAAGTATAAACATCAATGTGTTCTGGTCTATCATGTCTGGTTTATCATTTATCCCTTGCCAATTGAATTAGTCATCAAAACATTTATCCACGTGAAAAGGAATAATTAAACTTTTCCACTGCCACATTGTTGTCTTTTTAAATGACAGATTTTCTGGTGTAACCTGGCCCATTGTAACATAGACATTGACTGATCAAGAAACTCGGTTTAGTGTCTGGTAGTTAAAAAATACTTAAACAATGCTTTCTTTGTTCAGAGGTTTGGGGGAACTGCTTGTTCAGAAATGCAAGCAAATGATTCATGTTGACATTGTTATGAAAACAAAAATCACAGAAATGTTCTTAAGCAAATGTTTTCCCAAGTTAACAAAGCTCTAAAATTGTGTTTGGAAGCATAGATTTTAAAGCTATCCTACAAAAGCTAGAAAATCCTCAAAAAGTAGACACATTGCTACCCCAGAATATAAATACCCTACCAAAATAAATCTACAAATGGCCAGAGCCCCTCCTCCCACCGCCCAGAGGCAATGACCAGTCTAGCAGATTAGGGGACACTCCCTCCCCTAATACCCCTATCAAAAATAAAATTGACAGATCACTTTGGGGCCCAGTGAATTTGACAGATCACGTTGGGAACTATGATGCATGCAATAATAACTTATAAAACCTAAAAAGTACTGCCCACTTAGCTCAAGTATGATAGAAATCTGCTAGACTGGTCTGCTCATGAAAATTATCATTATTAATTACTTGTATTTAATCTTGCAATTTTTTTTTTTCTTGTTTACTTATTAATATTTGATATGGGTTGGTACTTAAAACTAATAAAAGTAATTTTATAAAATGAAGCAATCAAAATGGGCTATGGCATCGTCATTCGTTAAACAAAGTCGCAGCCTCCTGTCACAAAGCCTGGCTGTGTCCAAAGAAGACATACTTGACCATCCTGTTGCACACCCAAAAAAAAAAATGGTAGACAATCAATGAAGATGATGACATGTTCTTATGACTTTGTATGTGGGTAAACTAATGGTACGGTTTGAACGAAATTAAAGAATGGAATCATTGTTGGGAAAGGGTATCATGACATCATCTTGTAAAAAGATATAACACAAGGCTATGGTTGATACCACTGTTATCCAACAAGATGGCATCTGTCAGGGTGGGGGGTGGGGGGGGGGGATTTTGGATTGTGTTGCAACTATGCTACCACCATTCTCCCCACCCCCCACAACTCCACAAACATTTTTGTTTTGAATTTTGGGTAAGCTTCTCTTTCTCTAGCCGTGACTTGTCTGATTCTGAACAATCATCCGAGAAAAAAAAGCAATTGGCTGGAAACATGAAACACTATTTTATGGGTAAATTTTTAATGAGCTTGTACCTTTTGTTCCTTTTGTCTATGGAATTGTGTAGTTCCTTTCAATGTTAGGTGCATCGGAATTTAGGCAGATATAGCCTTTGTCCTGACAGTCAGCGCTGACGCCAAATCACAGAATAGCTATTTTGTTTCGAGCTAATATGATAATAAAAAAAAAGCCAGACAAAGCAATAATCAGGGTTTATTTTTAATGAGTTTGTCATCATTATACCAACATTACAATGTATATATATATATATATATACACACATATATACACACATATATATATATGTATATATATATGTATATATATATGTATATAAACACATACATACACATATGTATATGTTTGTATAAACTATTGTATTGTACATTAGATGGACAGTTTTTGCGACAATTTGATACATTAGGTGGACAGTGGTCATTAGGTCGACTTTTCACTGTCCACCTTATGTTTTTGCTACCATTTCTAGAAAGAATTTTATTGTCGAAAATAGTCTTAATATATATATATATATTGAAGACATTACAACTTAGGAAGTATAGACCTGAGATCTCTCCAATGAACCAACATTTTGAAATTAAAGCAATATTCAGGGTTTGAGAATTCACCATTCGTTTCCCTTGTTAGTTAGGATTAGAATACTCCTCGGATCTTTCACACCGTAAATCGCCCTATTTGCAAAGAAATTATGCCATAACTGTATAAAAGTGTGGCATTTTGTCGCCGAACATCGTCAAACCGAGGCAGTATATATAGCCTACATAATTTTTCATCTTTTTGAAGAATATCGGTAAGTTTTGTTGCAAGTTATGAATCTGCCACACATTGTTACAATATATACCGGTATGTATTATACGATGTGGTATAATGATGACAAAATCGTTAAAAACAAACCCAGATTATTGCTTTAACGTTAACGATACGTGAATATTACGCAAAAGTATAGGAACAAATTCACAAAAGTCACGAACCAATGGATTTAAATAGGGGAATACATAAACATCGTCACAAAACCACGCTAAATCATGTAACCTATGATGGTGTTGCTTTATCTTGAATGTTGTAGCCTACATGCTGTTTCGTTTATCTCATTCAAAATGCTCATGAATAAATTGACCTAATTTAAATTTATATTATCAGACTTTATTTGGGTTAAAAAATTGCTCTAAAATATACTAAAATTGTCATGTGGATTTACGTAAACGTTTGGCCATTATTTAAATTGCATTA
>JAODFY010232187.1:0-10392 GCA_027580055.1 Paracaudina chilensis | reverse complement strand
AAACAGTAATATTAGGGCAATTATGGGCTTCCATACAAACTGGTTGAAAATCCCATTGGCTGCAGTGTGTAAAAAAGCACACACTAATATTGACTTTTGACCAAATTCTTTCGGCCCAAAAATTTTTCGGCCCAAAAGTCATTGGAGCACTTGAGCTGTGAAACTGTAATAAGTGCTTTGTATCAATAACTGGTTGAAATGGAATACTGACATTCTTTTCATTATTTTGGAGAATTGTCTGGCATTGTGATTGTTGATGGGAGATTCTATTTATATAAACAAGGCGTTTTCGGTAGGGGTAATATCACAGCAGAGCGCCACCATCAGTTGGCGCGGTTCGTGCCTTAATTACAGATTGCACTCCACATGCCTTGAAATTTGCATCTAAACAATCTTTATTTGGAGACCTCAGACTTTAAAACCCATTTTAATTGTATGAACCACGGCACAGTGATCTAGTTTCACTTACGTAAGCTTCGAAATTTACCCGTTTATTGGAAGGCTGTTGTACTTAGGGTCGGCACGTTCTTGAAGGTACTGCCACTTTCACCATACATAAAACAAACGTACGGAAATATATTATTCCAAAGGCCGAGTAACCTGTCTAATCATGTTGGCGCGTGTGTGCGTAGTGATTTCAGATGTTTATTTGTATATCTCCAATGGCATCGGAACCAAGTTACGATCATGTCACCTAGGTGGGCTCATCCCCGTATTAAACCTTACTTACGACTGATGTATGACTTGAATACTACTTACTTTGTGTTACTGGTCGCTGCGTTGTACCTGATCAGACAACTCAGAATCACAGGAACTTGTTTCCGGGCGTCGTGATGGTAAATTCTGAGGACAACTGCGCTCGCCAAGACCGAAAGACAAGATATAGCAATCATAGCTGAGAAAAACGCCACTGTGAAAGCAAATAATCATTGGTTGTAAGTTTTAGAATCGTGGAGATTACCTACTTGAAAATCAACAATAAGAAAGTATATCTTATAAATTCACTGCAAAATTAAAATGTAGTAATGTACCATGGACCCTTTTAAGCGAAATAGGTCTTGTTTCGGCTTTTTGGCAAATCGTTGGCCACCCGTGATATCTTGCAACCACAAGTAGAAACTTCCCAACCTTAATCATGTGCCCTGATATATACCTATATGATATGGCAGTCGTCTCCGCTTCGCGGCATAACTACAACAATCTGCCGTGAAAGTGGATGAACGCCGGGGCTAACGCTGACGATCTCATACGATTAGGATACTTAACAGCCATAAGTCTGGTCACGTCATTGATTTGATGAGGTCTTACTGAAAGGGAGATTCTCACGTGAGTTAGGGTGAATTAATAAACGATACAGCGATAATTCTGGTCACGCACGCCGTTGACTAAATGGCAGTCAGTCGCTTCCGCTTCGCGGCATGATACCCAACAATATATACTGAGAGTAATTAAGGTCATGACGTTGGTGGTGCTGGGGGAAACCTTCATACATGACTAACCCAGCAACATTTCTGGCACGTAAACCATTGACTAATATAGATATTATATGAATGGGGAGTCGTCTCCGCTTCTCGACATATGCTACACCTATCCGTAAATAAGAGGACACGAGGATCACAAACACAGCAACAATTGAAGGCCCGCTCGCCACGGACTACGATATGATTTTATTGAATGTACCTATGATAGGGGAGTCGTCTCCGCTTCTCGGCATGCTACCCACAACTATCTGCTGAAAGAGAACGAATGCCAAGACGTTGCTGACACTGAGGGAGACCTTCTCTCCGGAGTTAGGGTGCATTATAAACACAGCAATGATGAGCATAGAGAGCAGACCACTAGGAACCCAGATGCTGTAGATGTAGAAGTTACTGATACGCTTTAGAATCAGCGCGTAGTGTACCTCGACGTAGGGACGCTCACAACACAGATATAGCACCTGTTCCTCTCTGACCTCGAAATAAAGAAGTTTCCACACGCCGGTGGTTTGGAACCGGTACTCGTTGGCCGCCGAAGTGTTCGCGTAAGCCATGACGAGCTACAATGGACGGAAAATAATTATAGTTTCAGCTATGTGATCTTGAAAATCATTCAAAAAATTTATGAAATGTTATGATTTTGAATTGTACATACCTTAAATGTCACAACAAAATCGTCAATATAATTTTCATAGATTTTGTAAATTTAAATAACTATAATACATGTAACAGTGTTAGATTTAGCAAGAGCGTCAGCAGCTTCTGAAAAGTGTGTGTGTGTGTGGGGGGGGGGGACATTTCCATGAAGAAGTTAGTGATCGCCGTCCTGGGGAATGGTCTAAGGGGAGGAGGGGTCCCCTCCCCCTTTGGAATTTGTTTGTAATTACGGTGAAGGGTGCTGAGGTGCAAAATGGTGCACTGCATGTTGGGACCAATTTTGAGGTTCATAATCCTTGCAACTTTTTTCCATTTTAAAAATTGCACTTAATTTTGGTTGAGGTGTTTTGACACACACACTTATACTATAGTACTGAAACGTGACCCGCCCACATCGACTATGGCCTAAGTACGAAATACTGTATATACGGCAACGTCTGCAATTTCAGAAAATTGTTAATGACAATGACTGTCATTGAATCAGCTATCGTAAGCTACAGAAGCAGAAAAACATGAGGGGGACAAAATACTCGATGCCCCCCCCCACTTTCAAACGTGGGGGGCATATCCCCGCCTGTTGACGCCCATGCCTCGAAGGAAGCAACAACGCCACTCCTTCCCTTCATGGTGAGCATTAAACGGGACGAGATTAAGTTCAAATTCAATGTCTTGGCTGATGAGCGGATACTCCAGCAACAAGTCCAAGTAAACCGTGAATTTCGTAATTGGTGCGAGTTGGCCGACGAGGGCCTTTCTCGCTCACACATATATGCAAATATGCAAATTGTATGCAAATTAGATTTTTTGAATAGAATATATGGGAATCAGTAAATACTAAGGCGTGCAGTGGGGGAAAAATCATCACGCGTGAGACCTTGGCAAGTCTAATTTCTAGGCTTTAGAAGAACGAACGGTTGATTATACCAAATTGAAGTACAACAGTAATAAAAGTATAACATCTTAACAGCGCCAAAAAATAAAAAATATGACTAAATATCATCCCGGGACAGATTTTCGTGCATGAAAAAATCTTATGAAAGTTTTAAAGAACTTCCTAAATCCCTCCACCACACCAATATATTAAACGGAAGAAGTCATAGCACAAATTTGTATATATATAAATTATACATCAGCAAAACAAAATATAAAAAATGATACATCGAATCCATGATTTTTTTTAATTTTTAATTTTTTATGATCCATGACATCACCATGAAATTTAATATATACTTTGATTAATGTATTCTATTAAAGCGTAGATTTCAGCCATTGAACGCGCCTCCCCTCCCTCGCCGGGGAGGGAGGGTGCGCAGAAGTACCATCTATTGACTTATATAGGCCTATATATACTAAATTAAAAGTCAAAGATTGACATGAAGGTTGCAGTCCAATGAAACAAATTTTGTTTTTTGTTAAACGACTGTATCTCACATTTATAGGCTTCAGCTAAGCACAAACAATCAACGGACTCACGAGGCCTCAATCATGAACAAATAGCGGTCCTCATGGGATAAATAAAGCTTTGAAAAGAGTGGGGCATTAATTTGCAAGGAGGGCGGTGTATTCCCCGGGAGACATGTCTTCTATCCCCTTCCCCATATGATTTTTTTTATAGCGACGCAGTTTTATACTGCTATGAGCCTATTATAACTTTACAGGTCACGTTATTTTATCAAAAGTAATTTTGCAATGAGCACATAATTATCACATAGGGGAACGTACCACTAGGCTGTTACTATAGGCGGGCCGCAAATTCGCGCGCCGCGAATTTATTTTTCCTACGCGGTATATCCACTAAATATATCCATATATATAATTTTACTGTCGACAATAAGTCTTATCTTGTTCTCCACTGTCTAACACATTGGTATGGTCAGTTTTAGGGTCAGAGATTAGTGAGTATATGAGGAATTAATGTTTTATTTTAGTGTGCAAGTCAATGGGTTTTTCGCCATATAGTGGATATACCGTGTAGGAAAAAAAATCGCAGGCGGGCCATGGCGGCTTGTTCCGTGTGATAAATTTCACGGACCGCGATAAATAAAAGAAAATTGATGTGCCCTCGTGAAATTAATGCGATCTAACTTATGGCATGAAAAAGATGGACGGTGCGGTGTTCATCATAACCGCGTTACCGGTATCTAGTTATTGATATATCGGTTTTATGAGGCAATGTACATTGAAAAAGATGGACGGTGCGGTTTATCATGCAATTCATTTCGATTCTCCAATGAAATAATATTTATATGTAGTAGGCTAAGAGGTAGATCACCTTAGCAACCGCTAAACTAATTCTGGCATTTTTCGTGGTTTCACTATGTCGCTGCCTGTCATACAATCAGGTCAATGTTCAAATATGGTCCTATGCATATTCATGCATGTTTTACTTTGGCATATAGATCACCATATAAAGCCAGCAGGTTTTGAGATTTACTACCTTAATTCACAAACGACTAAACAATCTCGCACAATCAGCCCGGAATCTTGGGTTTAAGAAGCTATATAAGATTGGATTGATGGCGTGGTTTATTAGCCCACTGAGACGTATCACGGATATCAAAGCAAACCAGACAGTGTCTCGATCCAGCCGTTTGGTAAAACGTCCCATGATAAAAATAACAAGAGTTATTATCCACGTGATTAGGAAAACGAGAGTCGACAGAAGGAGCATCTGCGTTAGGCGGGACATCGGTCGCCGGGAAGCACGATTTAACCGCTTTGCACCGGTATGGTTTTGCACCGGCATTTTATTTGCCGATAACCCGCAGGCGCCAGAGCGCTTTTGTTCTCCTATGCACGATGTGTCTTCTTGGTCGCCCCATCGCGACCGTTGGTTCGCGGGAATGCTTGATGGTTCACCAGCTTGATCTACGTTGAGGCAACTCGATTTAGGACCGCGATTACAGGGTTCCAACTGATTATCGACCATGTTCAATTCTTTCCTTATACTACCATGTTTATCTTGGCTCATCTGTCCATTGGTTATTTCGTCTTGCTGACCATGTCTAGAACCACGAGAGTAAAACGAATTGACGGATAAGACTAGTACGTCGCGAGCCGCACCTGAATTACCGGAAGTTAACCGGTTAGAATTGGTCTCCTTCCCGTTTCTTCCGGTTGATTCCGGTTTATCACTTTGATACGGTGCAATGGTATTTAGGCCTCCCGTTGTCGTTGCACCTTGTGATACCGTGTTGACAGGGTAGCCTATACGGGTTCTCACTGCTATCCATAGTTTAACGTACATCACAATTAGAATGATGAACACCAACAGGAACGCGGTATATTGCGGTATCGTCACCAGCAGTGATATACCTTCAAAGGTACTCTCGCGTTGTTCGCACGCCGATACATTGAAAATACCGGAATTTTCCCGCGATGTTAGCCGTACACCGCTGGTGAACGGCATCGCCAAGTTGACGATCAGGGCAATGACAACACACAGAAGACAAACCTTCCTGGCACTTTGCCGAGACCATCTTCCCGTGATCGGTTTGCTAACCGCTAGATATCGATCTATCGCGATTGCGACGGTGACGCAGGCCGAGAGGTAAAATCCGATAGAAAGTGATGTGAAAAAGGTTTTACACAACGCTCCGCTGTAGTAGTCGAACTCATGGATCCAGTAGTGTACTTCTAATGGGAACAGAAGACACGCGTATAGATCAGTCATAGCTAGGAACTGTATGAAGATCTGGGCACTCCCCAATGTGTTTTTGTTCCAGTATACGTACAAAATAAGACTGTTCCCGGGTATACCGACAATGGTAACGATACTCCGATACACCACAACGACCCACGTGTACAAAAAATGCGTTCCCGCCATTTCAAGTTTCCTATTTCCCCACACTTCGGTTCGAAATCGAGAATTATTTTATATAATAACCGTTACACACAGTGTGATCAATAACCGCAGATATAAATGTCACGATGCAATCATCGCAGAATATTCCGCAATCCTCATAACGAGTTTTGGATGACGTCACGCCTTCTCAGTTTCTGCGATCCGGGTGATGACCAATCGATTTGCGTCATTCAAGAAACATATGCGTATGCATGTATGATATATGCATACCTGATATATGCATACATGATATAAATACCCTACAATTAGCGGTCAACTATATTGGAATAATTTCCACGTGTTCAACCGGCGCAGACGATAATTCAAATATGACGGAGTGGGTCCAAATTAATATACTGCACGCTTAATTAGAAGGCTCACACAGGGTTTGTACATTTCTGACAAATAAACGAAGCCAAACCAGATATTTCTCGATGGGAAGTAAGCCAATTAACTATACCTTTAAGTTTTGTCCATAACTACGCGTTATTTGTTATTGTTAGAAACCACTAAAATATCTCTGTGGGTGGGAAGGCCAATAATAGCTAATTAAAACGAATTTTGCAAATTAAACCTTAATGCAAACACGGCTATAATCATTGAACCAACCAGCTGCGGTTAGCTTGAAATCACGATTACTGTGAAACTGATCCTATTCGTGCATATGTACAGGTATCGTACATACAAAAAATATCATTTGATTTATGGATGAACCAAATTTAGGATCATTATCTCCCTCGAGACCGATCAGATGTTATCGTTCGCAGACGAATGCACAATTATTGCAACCGGGTGTGGTGACTTGTATGTTAGGATATCAATGGGCCTACGCAATTTGTAGGCAGCCATTTGCATATTCTGTATAAGCCTTTGTCATGTAGCACCCAGTGTTATAATAAACTGTCGGTTTGTGTTGAGATATTAGTCGTGAAAAATATCGCGGCTTGGAATCCATGGTTATGTAGGTTACCGTTGCAGGACGGGCAATTTGTTTAAATTTGTGTTATTCGCGCGCATTTAATTCGATGACCAACTGGATGCCTGAAATTGTATTGTAGGTTGCGTTGTACTGGGTTGCAACATTTACTGAAGGGTATTTAATTTTCCTAATGTTCACATCTTCCATATAGGTTTTCCCACAGTATTCATTTGAACATTAAAAACCTGCAATTTTTTTTTAAACTGGCGGGAGAAGCCTGCTTCAATAGTTAGACTGTAGTTGATTGGCTGTAGCAGATGTCGAAGATGACGTCATAGAAATATGTTTCACATGTTGGTTAGCGTAGCAGATCTCATATAAAACGTTAATATAAGTGATTTGTTTATTTGCTCATCGTTCCATTCGATGATACATGTATCCAATTCACAGTTTTATGACGTCCCAGCGGCAATGAAAATTAATCAGTTCTTTCACAGTATAGGCCTATGTTGGTTGAAGTAACAACATAATTATGTATAATTTATTTGATATTTATAATTCAAGTTATTATTCTACCTGAATTTATTTTTAAATACTGATACCACGCCAAATTTGTGTCTGCACGAATATAGTCCGAATTTGAGTATAGTTCCTGAAACGCAAACAACTATATTGTAGACTAAATGACTAAAATTACGCACTTATGACTAAGACGAAAAAATGATACGTTACGATACAAACACTGTTTAACTGGTAGAGTGAGCTGGGGCTGGAATTCAAACAATGTAACTTTCCTAACGTAATTATCCAATGAACATACGATATATTCGTTGATGGCAATCACACAGATCCATGTATTCGTTGATGGCAATCACACAGACCTCGTATACCACCTATTGCATGGAAGGCAATATGCTATATATTACACATGGCGCTCGGTATTGATCATATCGTGACCAACACTAAACTATTTTCAGGGCGATTATTTGGATAATTTAACGGAGTAGCACATGTGTGTCGTTTAATTAAATTAAATAAAAACTAAAAACTACTCCGTTTTAGAAATTATTATCATTTGAGAATACAAGCCAGTCCTTGGCGTTCCTTAATTGTCGAAAACGGACACTTGCTCCAGATACGTGTATTTAAGATGCGTAAAAATTCGGTGCAGACGGATGCATCAGCTGTTAATTAACCCATCGCTCACAGTTCACCGGTGGAGGCTTTCGTCTGGTTGGCTTCTTATGATACTATTTTGGGGTATTAGCTATTTGTAAATTGCTTCCCTCAGTTGGAGCAAATTAAAACGTTTTCTACAATTTCCAAGTAACTTAGATTTATGTTTATAACCTACTATATATCCTTTCTGTAGCCTAGTCCAATAAATGGAAATGGAACGAACACAAATGAAATACATGGATGTTTTATTTAAAATCTGGCCGCCAAGTGTATTTTTTTTATACGCTTGTGATCGATAAAACATCGATACCTCTTGTCGTAAGGTGGTACAGAAATCGGCCTCAAATCAAATTCACCGTTTTTTTTTCAGGTCAATTCACGGACGTATTAACCGGAAAGAATACCCATTCCGATTAATGGCAACGTGGTTAGCATCTAAGTCTCCCAGTCGATTAAAATTGTTGTCTAGTTTTCTGGATTGTAGTTTCCCATCTGCTCATCATTCTTGACTTATGACACTGGCATTGCCAGCTTGGCGTCTATATGCGCCGGTCGTGATCGTGACTGTGATTTCGAATAATATAGGTTCACTGAATATTGTTCACAGAGGCGCTCACATAACATTTCAGATATCAATAACGCGTCTGGAGGTATCTTGTAATTTCTGGAAAAAGGCGGTTGTTAGACGTAAAACGGTTATCCAGAATTTAAAACATAGTTCCAGCTGCCATATTTACCCGCAGTATGTTATTTGGCTATGTTTTGTCTTCCCATTCCTATGTGACGTAACTCAAAGATAGATATCCCGGTGGGCCCGCTAGGTGCTCGCAGAGCATACTTCCTTCCTTCATGCTTGGTACTTGGCACAGAAGAGAAGAGTAAGGCATTTCGTTAAATGATGCCCCTTTCGATGCCCATTTTGTCCGTTGAAATGGTTCTTAGCGTATACAGCAACACATCTGTATCTTGTCCTTTCTGGAAGTGAGCTCGAAAAAGGCGTTTTTTTACCCATACAGCCATATCCAGAAATGACAAGATAGCTTCAGCTGCCTTCAATGTGACATTTTGAAAATATCACAAAAGCAACACGAGGGTAACCCACGGAGTTGCTGATCTCATCGCCAAATCATGTGTAATGTACGTCTGCACAAATTCCCGATGATTTTAGACCATAAAATTAAAGTGTAGAAACTTGGCAAAGTTATGTAGCTTTTAAATTGAATAGCCTAATATGAAGAGACAAAATAATTTTTCAATGCCATATTTCGTACTCAAATTTATATTTAGCTTGCATTAATATATGCTACCGGTATTTATTGACCCAATGAAATATGTTCCAAGATACATGTGAATCTAAAGCAGTTTGATAATGTGACCTCATATGACCTCCAAATGACATTCAATATATTCGGCACTACTGAAATGTTGACCATATGTACCAAGTTTCATGTGAATCAAACAATGTTTAGTAATTTTATTAAAATATTTTTATAGTTATTTTTAGTAAAACCTCAATTGACCCCTGATGACCTCCAAATGATAATCAAAATTTTCCAAAATACGTATTTTCCCCCAAATATCACAATTACTGATATTTTCAAGCTAAAAATGTTTGAAATTTTCTGAATTTTGTTCAAGATTCTCCTTTTTACCAAGTTTGAAAATACATTCATACGGTTTGATAGTTATTGCTCAATAATACATTTTGTACCAAAAAGTATGATTTTTACTATAAAATTTAAATTTTTATAATTTTGGCCACGTTTGAGCTTAATCGTTCATACGGTTTTGTAGCTAATCTCAAAAAACCTTTTGTCAAAAAAAAATCACCAAAAAGAGAGATTTTCCACCCAATTCTTCCACTTTTTTATTTTTTTTTACATTGTGTCCTAGCTTACTGATATAGCGAAAATGAAGTTAATCGGCCATAAAGATGTTTGTTTTATGTCCAATTCACTGTATTTCCCCCAAAAATGGAAATTTGATAAAAAAAATACTAAGGTTTCTCCAAAAAGATCTAGTTTTTGTACATATGTAAGCTTTTGTCACTTTTTAACTCTCCACCAAATTTGAAAGCAATCCACCATTCGGTTTTTGAGATATATCCGAAAAACCATAAAAAAATCTGACGCACACACACATACCCCCATTACTGAACCCCCTGTAACCCATAGGATACCCCTTGATAGTCGCTACCCACCCACACCGACCATTCCCATGGCAACTGTTGCTATGGTGACAGGCAATAGTGTTTATAGGTCTTATGCAAATCAATTACAATATCTCATCAGCCCCTTCGGGGCGATGAGATAATA
>JAODFY010232076.1:0-10393 GCA_027580055.1 Paracaudina chilensis | reverse complement strand
CAATCTTGCTATGATAATATTATGTGTATTGTCATATACCCCTACGCAAGGAACCACAGTGCCCTTGGGCTCTTGTTTTATGTCGTTTCAACCTAACGCCCCCAAAGGCATAACAATATCATACAATACAATAATAATATTTATATAGCGCTACAAACAATCAGTTTCTAAGCGCTGTTACAGAGCAAAGAACATGAGGAAAACAACAGATACTATACTCCAATCCTTTAGGCTCAACACCAAACAGGAAGGCGGTCAGTTCCATTTTTTAAGTCTTGTCAGTACTCACACAGTGGTCAGTATATAGGCATACGTCATTGAAGGGTATCGTTCGATAGATCGAACAACTTCCTGTGATATGACCTTTCGTGACCGTGAAATGAAAAATACGCAACTGCCCCCATGCAATAAGAATATAGCAGGCGGTCACGGTATTCCACTGTTTTATACCGATGAACGTGCCATAACTAAGCTTGATTAATTTGCTGACGTCTGTAAATTTGTTAACGAACCAATAACAAGCTATAGCGACATCTGCTGCCATGATCATGGTAATGTGGTCTCTCTTACCGTTTAAAGGGTGTTATCAGAGTTCCATGCTCCCTACATGAATTTTTCAATCAAACCACAAATTTCTATCATCGTTAGATTTTTTTTTTTTAATTATGAATTTAGAGAAGATGAGAAAGGGGGACTAGGAAAAACTACACTCAGTTGTGAAAGTCCAACATCAATAGCTTTTCTGGTTGCTCAGATATGAACGTTTTAAATCATATCACATTTTTGTGAGTGCCGTATGGTGGCAACCTGGTAGAATATCCCGGGTGGTGGTGGGTGTGGGTTGGGTTAGATGAGATGCGGCGAGTCAGTGCAG
Source organism: Paracaudina chilensis (assembly GCA_027580055.1). NCBI lineage: Eukaryota > Metazoa > Echinodermata > Holothuroidea > Molpadida > Caudinidae > Paracaudina > Paracaudina chilensis. Next base: position 9,519 of record JAODFY010232076.1, on the reverse strand, counting down.
ATTGTTCCATGATCGAAGTTTACACACACATGTGTGCGAGTTTGACACATTAAAAACTACACTCAGTAACTAACTACACTCCTATTGCAATAGCAATTGTGTTTGCTGAGATATGAACCATTGAAATCAGTTCACATTTTCATTAAGAATCTGGCAACATTTTTTTTATCCCTTATCTATAGAAATAGTAGGTCCTATATGTAAAGTAAGAACTGCTGTAGGCTACAATACATTTTCAAATATTTTATTAAAGCGTGAAAAGAATAACATAACAAAGTGTTTTCCACGTCAAATGAGCTGATAAACATCACAAATGCTTCAACAAATTGATTACAAAAATCGATATAGCAACAATCCACACTTTCACCATTGAGTGTAGTTTTCTTCCTCATTTTTTTTTATCAGAAAGTTTCATTTTCTTCTGGGACTATTCTTTGAATTCTTATTTTGATGATGAATGAAGTTACTAATAGCCCAGGGATTATAAGTAAATAAACCACATTGGCCAACGCTAAAATACAAATCGTTGGCGCAACACTAAATACAGTTCTGGTTTTTTTTTTTGGTTTTTTTTACCAGTGTGCCTCCTCTAGAAATAGTCTCAAACTTGTTTCGTTAGACTAGAGTAGACCTGAACATATTTGCGTTCCTTATTTATTCTAAAAAATTGGCAGAAAAAACGTTACTACTAGTATTTTCATCGAGTTATCGGCGCAAGTTTAGAGTACAATATAGAGAGTATGATGTGATACCCGGATCCGCGCTCTTAAAAAAACAATGACTTTCACAGCAAAGAAACACTGAAGCCTAATATTATTCTTCCAGAAAACATGCACGTGTAACCATCATACGTCCTAGATACGCTAGGCGAGTATCGTTCGTAGGTTGCAGTTTTGCCAACCAGGTGACATTTCTGACGTCATTTGTTTGTTTGGATGTTTGTTATTGCTTTACATAAAGTGGCATTGTGTAGACAGATTAACTCTCTTTGTAACATTACAGGTATAATGAGGGCATCGAAGTTCGTTCGGTACATTAAACGGCGCCAGTACGTACAGAATATAATCAGTGTGTTCAAGATATCGAACATATTAAAGTGAACGACTTTCGGTACCACCAATATACTGCAAGTTTCTCCTCAACACACGTAGGCCTATCGTGATAACATGACCTTAGAACCACGAATTACCCAATGTACGTGTGGATGATCTCAGGTATGCGTAGGTCATGGCCCATTCTACCCCACAGACCGGGGAGATGGCATCACGCCAAGCCACGCGGGTTAACGTCTCTGTGTAAAGTCACATTTAAACGATGCGAATTTTTGTCTCCCTATTTGTCTCACCCAACAGTCGATCGTACGCGATATATCGTTTCGTGTAAACGCATTCAGCTCAAGTCACGCGCGCGTTGTCGGGCAAAGTTCAACAAACGCGCGATAAACATTCGCATGTAAATACTTATGTTCAATCGCCACAATATTTTACACTGCCTCATGGTTTGCGTGCAATCCGAACAAATTACATGTGTACGGTGCAACAAGATCGCGTGCGATAGAACAGCGTGATACAAAATCGTACGAGATGTTGTCGGGTCGTTTAAATGCGGCTTATCAACTTGCATGTGACGCACGCGCAAACCCGAGCGTACATCACCAAACCCCAACCCGTGTTATTTAATTCTGTCCTGCATATTGCCTTCAAACGGTTTTTTATCTTTTACTTTTTTAATGTTTCTGTTCATGGTTACAATTACGCAGGCGCAATTGAGTGAAAGCAACAGCGAACATCCGCACCAAGAGCACTTTACTTAGATTGGATTTCCGTTTGTATATACATGTGACGTATATGTGACGTATATGTGACGTATATGTGCACTAACTTCTTCTTTCATTTCTTACTGAACGTATATGTATATACGTGCGTAATTAATCTGTGTATATAGGCCTTGATCGTATACGTCTTGTTTACCCACAATCAACACACAACAACATTATGCGTATACACAACATAATTAGCGGCGAGCTGACCCACAATCAACACACAACAACATTTTACGTATACACAACATAATTAGTGACGAGCGGACCCACAATCAACATACAACAACATTATGCGTATACACAACATAATCAGTGACGAGCGGACCCACAATCAACACACAACAACATTATGCGTATACACAACATATTTAGCGGCGAGCTGACCCACAATCAACACACAACAACATTATGCGTATACACGACACAATTAGCGGCGAGCTGACCCAGAATCAACACACAACAACATTATGCGTATACACGACACAATTAGCGGCGAGCTGACCCACAATCAACACACAACAACATTATGCGTATACACAACATAATTAGTGACGAGCTGCCCACAATCAACACACAACAACAGTATGCGTATACACAACATAATCAGTGACGAGCTGATCCATGCACAATCAACACACAACAACATTATGCGTATACACAACCTAATTAGTGACGAGCTGACCCACAATCAACACATAACAACAGTATGCGTATTAACAACACAATTAGCGGCGAGCTGGATTGTATCTGTGAAAAGTGAACCCTCGAGGCCTCGACATATAGTCCATATTAAAGATGATATATCAATTTTGGCAAACAAAAACATATCATGCTGTTTCGAAAGGCATTGAAGAGGTACATTACCGGTATATATTGGACTACATATAGGCCTATGCTGTGAAAATGGTGAAAATTAAATGGGTGATTTAAACCATCAAAACTATATGGTTTTGATGTTCCTCCGCCAACGCAGTTTTCTTCGTTGCGCTGTACTGACAGTAATAACATAAATGTTAACGGCGAGGCCGTGAGGGTATGGTAATTTCAATGTGTCATGAGTGTTTAGGATGTCAGCTTTTCATAAGGGGATACCACGGTGGAGCTGCGATGTTCTAACATATAGTGTTACGGCCTTATGAAATACCAGATTTAGTGTACAAGTCAATGGAGCAGTTATTTGTGGTCTAAACCCATGAGATGGCCGATTGCCTATACGCTCCCATAGCATTAAAACAGCCTTCTCATTTAATTAATGATGAGCGTCAAGGCAGGGAGGGAGACAGTATAGTAAGTTATAATTTGTGTGGCTAAAATATAAATAATACTATATGATGCGGTACGGTAAGTGAAATGAATATATCAGAACAATTATTCATTCAAAGTTATATAGGTGATCTGTTGCACTGACTTCATAAGCAATATATACTTGGGCTATTCGCAATATTACTTACGCTCAATGACATATCACAACCAGGATAATGGTATGGTGGATATACCTAATTTCGCGAATGATGATATTAGGCTTTGTCATATCTTTATTGTAATATGCAGTGTACCATTAAGTGCGCAGATCGGGGTGTCACCATCATATGTATGTTTGTGTAAATAGTAAATCAAGACGATTTTTTCTTCTTTTAAAGCATTGATCATGATGTATTTTTAACGTCTTTTTGTCACAATTATACCACATCATAACAAATATATAGTGTGGCAATGTATGAAAGATTCATACTTTGCGACAAAACTTAACGATATTCTTCAAAACGATGAATTATGTATATATACCGCCTCAATTCTCGGGCACAAAATGTCAATGAAACGCGCGCTTCACTCCGTCTGCGTGCGCGTTTCACTCAAGTAATGCTGTTCATGCATGAGCGTGAGACGCACCAGAACACGAACGCGCCGTAACCCGACCGCAAGACTAGGTGGTGCCAACAATTTCGGCGACAAAATCCAACATTGACAAAATGTAACACTCGTACAGTTATGGTCTAATTTCTTCGCAAATAGGGCGATTTACGATGTGAAAGATTCAGGGAGGGTTTTAATCATAACTTAAAGGGGAAACAAGTGGCAAAATATATTTTTGGTGAAAGAAGTGTCATTCTCAGGCCTCAAACCCTGATTATTGCTTTAAGTTGGCCTGACCTCTGCAGGCCTAAACTAAGCTATTGACAGAGTTTTTCCACTACCATCATTTAATGACGATGTAAATTGTAAATTCTATGACTATACAACTTATTTTATTGTTATTATCAATGCGTTGCATTTGAATGAACTGGAAACAACGAAAATATAATTCTAGCAAAATGCTCGACTCTGTATATTTGCTGTACGATCGGTTACACAATATTGACATGATTGTAGGCCTATATGTATGTGGGTGGTGTAATTCTAGCCGACAACGTGATCCACTGAACTCGAAAGTCGGCATACTGGTTAAACTAGCACGCGCGTGCATCTGTTAGGACATGTCAGCTTAGCTGTTGGCAGGCATGGGACTGGTAAACAGCTCTCAACTCGAGTATGCTAGCAATCTGCTAGACTGGTCAGCTCATTTGTTATCATGCATTCCATGCGTGTCATGATTCCATGCATACTATAGGGGGATTCGGCTAATCACGAATTTCATGGGGAGATCTGTGAAATTCATTTGAAGGAGCCTAAGCCATAAATTTATTGCCTGCCTAATCATATGTGAGAAGGAATAATGTTTATTATTTCCGTTAAGTTACTTATGGTGAATATGTATCGATGTGCTCTGTACGTGCAGATTCTCTGTTTTTTCCATCTTATCACTCACTATACACCCATTCCGTGTTGTACGTTTATGTTAAATGTCAAGATGTGAAATACACGAAACAGAAGTGTAAATATTGTCTATATAGGCCTATGTGTAACCATCAATCATAACACCTGCCGCTAACAGCCTCGGTAATAGCGGATGGGAATACGGTAATATCGGATGGAACGAGAGGCATATATAATGGTATCTGATACGCGTGATTGTTTCATTAACGGTATAACCGTAGGCTTTTGATCCTACAAATATGCTATTTGTGGTCCATCGTACTGATGAATTGGGTGTGTTACTCAGGATATTGACAGCGGGATAGGTGTGATTACTGAGACTTGGCAGAGGCCTGATATTGCAGACGATGAACTAATGATCGAATATAATGATAGAATATTCGCTGTTCTATTTTATTCGTTCCATCTATAGATGGTATTTTGGAAGCTCACATAATAACATGCCAATTCCGTTTCATGATTCCATGTAATGATTGGGTCTCTTCGTCGTCTGATTCGCTTTCTGTAGCTAAACTCGCGGCTGTTTCCTACTGGTATTTACTTAAGGTGGACAGATACCAGAGTATATACGTATACGCAATGAGAGGGGCAAGACTAGTTAGCGACGGGTAAAATCCCGGAATGACTTAGTCGAAAGGAAAACGCCTTAACAAAGGCTATATACTGTTATGATAATGGTATGTGGTCATATGTCAAGTGATATAATAAACGCATAATAAATGCACATGCACGTAGCACTGATATTACTGAAATATTTCCGAAAGTCATAAAATCAATGTAGACTTAGGCCTCAACATTGATTCTATTATCGTTGGGTATTTTATTTATCAATTCATATATTACATTTGGAAGCTCCCATATAATATGCCAAACCGTTTCATATGGAACGCGAAAACGCCATTTGTCGTCATCACATAACGTTACCGTTTTCGCGTTCCATAGTTTCATGATTCCACGTATAACGGTAATGATATGCGGTCATAGGTCAAGTGAGATAATAAACGCACACACGTAACACTTACACTGACAGGTTGTGAGTCGCCCAACAGCATACGTATCTAACTAGTAGGCCTATATGTTCGATGCTTGAGAATGACCCTTCCTTCTCAAAATGTTTGCCGTTCAGTTTCCCTTTTAATTTATAACTATAAAAGCCTCACTAAATGGTTGACAGATGGGGCTTATTTGCAAATAAATAAGACCATAACTGTATCAGTGTTGCATTTTGTCAGTTGCATTTTGTCACCATTCTTTTCCCTTGAGAGTCCCCGGATCTTTCACATCGTAAATCGCCCTATGGCCGAAGAAATTAGGCCATAACTCTATGAGTGTTGCATTTTGTCGCCGAACTTTTTTACAGAACGAAAGTGAAACGCGTATCAAGATGGAATGAAGCGCGCATTCAATTTGCGCATTCAATTCTTATTCGTCCTTTCAAGAATATCGGTAAGTTTTGTTGCAAATTATGAATCTTTCATATACATTGTCACACTATATACACATTATGATGTGGTATAATGATGACAAAATCATTAAAAACTAAAATAAACACTGATTACCGGTAGTGCTTTAAACTATGGAGAAGCACAAAAGCTTCTGGACGTAACGTGCATCTGAGACGTCACGAATGTTGCCAGATTCCTAATTCAATCGTAAATGTGAACCGATTTCAAAATCGATATATCAACAATTAACAACTGTTATTTGCCATTATTGAGTGTAGTCTCTCTTCCTATTTGATATTTTGCTTCACCGGAATATTATTTATTTAATTAAGTCCTTACCTTATAAACGTCCGATGAGAACCCTTCCCCGATAAGCTCAGTCTCGTAGTCATCCCAGAAAGTTAAATTCGCCACGGCCTCCCTCAGGGCGTGGCAGGAGCTCCCGGGGATCGGGTCCGGAGACCTGGGGCTCGGAGGCGTCTGGATGAGTGGTGCAGGAATGAGGAGTGGGGTCCGCAACTCGTGGGGCGGGCTCGGTCGAGTTACGGTGATACTCATCGTTCACGAGATTCCGATTCTAGAATCGTTTCTTTACAGCGAAGTTCCATTAAGATTTTAAAATACCTGTAAAACACAAAAGAACACGTTCCAAAACCAATATTATAGCATTGGATATGCTACCATTTTACATCGTTTACCCTTTAAACCTTTTAAATTATTAAAACATATGCTAAGCGAGGATTAGGCCTAATGAATAAATCTGGAAATCCGTATAGTCCTACTGTTTTGTTAGCGCAAACATTCCGATATTGTCAAACAACGAACGCGAATATTTGTTATTGTATAGGCCTATACAGCAAGTGACAACAATAAGGAACAAATGTGAGGCCAGACCGCCGGGCCGGGAGGAAAGGCTTAGATGGTGGCCTATCTATTCCGATATTCAATCATTTGGTAAACAAACGGTGGCTATTCGACGGGAGAGTTTAATCGGCGACGTCTCTCGTTCAATGACAAGCATCTATTCATGCCAACACTTCAGCCTCACAAGCTTTTATATAACGACCAACTCTTCATCGGAGCTAAATCGGTCATGCGTCTTTAAATTAAATAGCTCTCGATTCCATTATAACGCGACACCCCCGAAGGAAATCCAATCAGAATTAACCAAAGTCCCAATTAATACCCCCAGGCTTGCGTGTGAAACCGTCCACAATTGACACAACTTCCTCTATTTGCAGCCTTGCCAATGTTGCGCAACTGAAATCCTTCGTAGGCCTACTTCATGTTATGGTGTAATGTATCGATGCAACATTTATTTAACACATGTTCCACTAGTAATGGCAACGTTCTCCTTCGATTCTCGCAAGCTTTTTATATGACCCCCTCTTCGTTATAGCTCAACCGTTCATGAATGCATTTGAAGACCTAACTAGCTCGCGATTCCATGCACTATTAACCCGACACCCAAAACCCGACACCCAAAAGGAAATCTGATCAAAATAAAGCAAAGCAAGTGAAATTCTTCGTACCTTTGATGGTGTAATGTATCGATGAATTTAACACATTACCCGTTCCACTCAGATGGGTTTATATATAGTCTCCAATTATGCCGCTATCGCATGCCTTCACAGAGCACAGTGCATGCATGAACGATCTTTATAGACAACTCCGGGTGGAAAATTTGAAATCTCTCCAAAGAAATATATGGGCTCAGCTATATAGCGTCTTATTCCGCGAGGTATCTCACCAATCTGTGAATAAATGACAGGACAATTCGCTTTTTCGATAAATAATTCGCGGAAATGACACAGGAAGAAGAATGTAACGGGATAAAAACGAAGCTATGGCGATAGAGTTACGTACACTTCCATTGAGGCAATTATACTAGTAAAGTCGCTAAGCCTATAGGCCTACATATATGTATATATACCCTGGGGTGTTGTTGTTTACAAACGAGCAGCTCAACAAGCCGTTCGTGTTGTCTAGGGTGCACTCGACAAATGACCTTTCAAACACTTGGAAGAGTCAACATGGACTGACGGCCTCAATCCATGTTTACATGTTACAGTACCATTTTAATATGAGATAGATTTTGTCTCTGAAGTAAACCGAAGCTATACGATGGGACGGATTGGTCATGTGGGGGATACAACTTTTGGGTAATTCCTGTTCGGTGAGGGTCATTGGGACGGATCATGTGGGCAGGGAGCAGCAGGAAACGAAACATGGGCACATGCTGAGGAAGGGGAGGGGGGAAATGGGAGACGTTAATTTATCAATGGCCGATGAAAAACTTATTTGGAATTATTTAGGTTGGTGGGCCGCATTGAACCTGTTGGCGGGCCACACCTTGGCCGAGGAGCGTAGTTTGGACAACCCTGGTAATGAGTAACTATAAACCGCGATATAAACGATATAAAGTTCAAGTATTGAGTGACTTAATATTATGAATGGATCGCCGGCATGGGGGTGTGGTCCAAGGGGGTGGTTATCCCCATTAACCAATTTTGAATAATCAAGGTCCTTACATGCAATCCCGTGTTATATTTGTTATCTTTTGAAGTAAAATTTGTATTACAAAATTTACATTTTTTATTTTATTTTTTTAATTTTATATAATATTTTCGAACAATTGAACAATTTTTGGATCTATTTTCTCAACACATCCCAATGTGACGTAAGCCCTGGAGGGGTTTTCCGGGCCCGCTTTACCTGGCGGGAAAACCCGTTTAGTAGCACAGTGACGCGCCGCGCTTGCCAATATAGGCGGACCTACTGCAGAAAACAGGTCAATAACGTGTCTGGAAAAGACGGATTTGGTTTTTCACCCTTTTTCAGAAATGACAAAGTAATCCCACAACGTTAAAAGCAATTTACAACTGTGATGTGACACATTGTTTGTCAGATTCTTAATGAAATTCAAAAAAAGAGGAAAAATTACCCTCAATAGTAAAAGTGTTGATTGTTGAGATATCGATTTTTAAAATAATTTTGAATTTAATTTTGGTGAAGCATCTGGCCACATTTGTGATGTCATCAGCTCACTTGGTGTGGAAAGTCTTTTTTTTATTTTATTTTTTTATTTTTCACGCTTTTTTCATACCATTTTCAATATATTTGGAAATACTTTAGATAGGTGTATTATATTTCTATAGATAATTTATTTCAAGAAAAAATCACTTATTAAATTATGAAGGGAAAAAACAAAAGCTTCTGGATTCAATGTGCAAACTGTGATGAAACTAATGTTGCCAGATACTTAATGAAATTGAAAATGTGAACTGAGTTTCAAACGTTCATATCTCAGCAACCAGAAATACTAATGCAATGGGAGTGTACTGTTTTTTAATGTGTCAAACTCGCACACATGTGTGCAAATTTCGACCATGGAACACTCTGCACTGACTTGCCGCATCTCGCCACCGCACCACCCAC
>JAODFY010231854.1:0-10395 GCA_027580055.1 Paracaudina chilensis | reverse complement strand
TTAGTATGTAATGACAGATAGCAACTTTATTGATGTAATAATTTGATGTGGTTTTCTGGCGATTTTAATTTTTTTTATTATTATTCCAATATAAAGACTGACAGCATTTTAACCTTTGAATCTAATTGTAAGCTTCTCTGCATAACAAATGTCTCTTGTATTTCTTATTGTGCAGCTCGACACGCAGTGGGTCCAGGTTCTATCAGAGGGCTGGGCGACACCACTGACTGGGTTCATGAGAGAGAGGGAATACCTCCAGTGCCAGCATTTTAACTGCCTACTAGACAGTAAGTCATTTGAAAATAAAACATACTTTTTTTCTTTTTTTTGGTGGGGGGGGGGGAATACACCCATTGCAATGGGTAACAATATGAACAGGGGGACCTATAGGACCTATAAGACCACCCTTAAATTAAAATTAAGTTTCTACATTTAGGATCTACAAAGCATTCAGGTTTGTAAATAGGGTTATATGTAACCCCAAAAATATTAGTCATGAAAATGACTGTTTCAAAATTTTACTTTCAAAATATTAGAAGTATTTGCCTAAACTTGTCCTTGACATAATCTTACAGCTGGAACCATCAATCAGTCTATACCCATCGTTCTTCCGGTCTCAAATGAGGACAAAGCTCGTCTGGAGAATTCTGCCGCGCTCGCCTTGGTGTACGAGGGCAGGCGGGTGGCTATCATACGCACCCCGGAATTCTACCCACATCTGAAGGAAGAGCGATGCTGTCGTCAGTGGGGGACATCCAACCCTGGACACCCTTACATCAAGGTAAGCCGTGGAAATGAAAAAAAAAAGTCTGTAGAAAGCTACAGTGATTTGGGTTACAAAAATATTCTTGAGGGTAACTAGGTAGGACTGTATACATTTTCTTGCTATTTTATTTTATACTTGTGGGCACCTGGGACAGGTACTCTTGCCCATGGCATTGTTCCTCCCTCCCCTTGTCATTTCCATATCCCCTTGCTATTGTCCCCTATCCTTGCTATTGTCCCCATCCCAAATGTCCTCACTCCCTTACCAATGCAATTAATCTCTACCAATGCCATTTCCAACCCCCCCCATCCCCCTGTTGCCAACCCTGGGGATGCATTAGTTGATAAAGAGATTATAGGTGTTTTTGTTTTTCCTCTCATTGTGATGATGTTTTAATCATTCTGTTCATATTTCTTTTACTCATAATATATTCTGCTTGTAACACTCATCATCTTTAGGCAAGACATTCTATACGTAAATGGATAGTTTTCCCTTAATACATGAGCCTTTTGGAAGTCGCCCATATGAATGTTTTTGTAATTTCAGGTTGCAATTTTAGCCAGAAGAATTTGGTTTTCTGGCATTATTTAGTGCAAGATAAACTCTAGCACATTCTTCTTCTTCCTCAGATGGTGATGGACAGTGGGGACTGGCTGGTGGGAGGTGACGTTGAAGTGCTGGAGCGCATATGCTGGAAGGATGGCCTCGACCAATACCGCCTGACACCCAACGAACTCCGCGCCAAGTTCCGCGAGCTGGGCGCCGACGCGGTCTTTGCATTCCAACTCCGTAACCCTGTCCACAATGGTCACGCCCTCCTCATGAATGACACAAAGCGTCGTCTCAAGGAACGCGGCTTCAAAAATCCAGTGCTGCTACTTCATCCTCTGGGTATGTTCCATTTAATTAAGGGGACAAAATCCTTCACTTTAGTTGCTGCCAGTCTTAACTATTCAGTGTCTGCCAGTGTCTTTTTGACAAGTATTTTTTTATCATTTTCAAAACTAAAATGGCCCAAAGGCCCAAACATGACATGTATTTCTCAAGGTCATAGATTTATTATAAGACCTTTAAGCAATCTACTGTGTTTTTATTGTGCATCTTAACACACATTAATGAGGAAATTTTTGAAATGTGAATTATGAATGTGTTTTGTCAAATAGCCTATACTTGTACATGGCATGCCTATGCACACTATTCATGTAGCCTATCATTATCAAAATGTTAATGTTGACTGATTTGAAATGTTTTGTATTTTTCATCTCCTGATTTGGCCGAGTAGCTGAAAAGCCTGGTAATGACATAACTGCTAACACCTGTTCATAGATTAGTCCTCTCACTGAGAGGAAGCACTTAACATTCTGTATAAAATATGAATTAATGATAAAAACCTTTATGCCACAAAAATAACATGAGAATCCTGTTTTCTCCTAAGATCTTGCCAAATATCCATCTAAATTATACAGCACTGTTGTTTGTTAGATTATTACTGCTGACACAGTTTTCATTCTGCCAGTCAGATGATGGGGATTAGCATTATCTCGATGCTAGTGGTCTATTTCAGATGTGAGAAATCAAACTAATACCTCCCTGGTATGAGTAAATAATAGCAGCAGTCGTATCTTTCAAAAGGTATCCATGTTATGTTTTTTTTAGGCGGGTGGACCAAAGCAGACGATGTACCTCTTGCAACCCGCATGAAGCAGCACTCGGCCATTCTTGACGAGGGAGTACTCGATCCAGCAAATACTGTTGTAGCTATCTTCCCTTCACCAATGATGTATGCAGGTCCCACAGAAGTAAGCGTCCGACATCAAATTTTCATTGCATCAACATTCCCAATGAATGTTCAATGCACTGGATTATTGTATTAGATTGAATTGCATTGGAATGTATACGACTAGAATGCATTAGATTGGAATGCATTGCATTGGAATGTATACGACTAAAATGCATTAGATTGGAATGTATATGACTAAAATGCATTAGATTGGAATGTATAAGATTAGAATGCATTAGATTGGAATGCATTGCATTGGCTTGTATAAGATTGGAATGCATTAGATTGGAATGCATTGCATTGGAATGTATACAACTAAAATGCATTAGATTGGAATGCATTGAATTGGCATGTATATGATTGGAATGTATACGACTAAAATGCATTAGATTGGAATGTATAAGATTAGAATGCATTAGATTGGAATGCATTGCATTGGCATGTATACAACTAAAATGCATTAGATTAGAATGCATTGCATTGGCATGTATAAGATTGGAATGCATTAGATTGGAATGCATTGCAATGTATAATATTAGAATGAATTAGATTGGAATGTATTGCATTGGAATGTATAAGATTAGAATGAATTAGATTGGAATGCATTGTATTGGCATGTATAAGATTAGAATGTATTGGATTGCAGTCCATTTCAGTGGAGTGTATAAGATTAAAATAAATGAGACTGGAATGCATTGCCTTGGAATTCATTAGATTGGAGTGAATTGTGTGGGAATGTATAAGATTAGAATAGATGAGATTGGAGTGCATTAGACTAGAGTGCATTGTATTGGAATGCAATATACTGGAGTGAATTGTATTGTAGATTATAAGGATAGAATGCATTGGATTGGATGCATTGCATTGCCTTGGAATTCATTATATTGTGTTGGAATGTGTAAAATTAGAATGCATTGGTTTGCAGTGCATTGCATTGGAGTGTATACAATTATAATAAATGAGATTGGAATGCATAGCCTTCATTAGACTGTAGGGCATTGGAAATGGAATAGATGAGACTGGAGTGCATTAGACTGGCATGAATTGCATTTGAATTAATAAGGTTAGAATGCATTGGATGCATTGCATTGCCTTGGAATTCATTAGATTCAAATGAATTTATTGGAATATATAAGATTAGAATAAGTGAGATTGGATTGAAGTGCATTGCATCGGAACATATCCGAACATATTTGAATCCATTGGATAGGAATGCATTATACTGGAGTGCATTGGAATGTATAAGATAGAATATATAAGATTGGAATGCATTAGACTGGAGTACATTGCATTGGAGTGTATAGTATAAGTTAGAATGCATTGGATTGAATTCATTGCATTGCCTTGGAATTCATTAGATTGGAGCTTTGTGTTGGAATGTATAAGATTTATAGAATAAGTGAGATTGGAATGCATTGGGTTGGAATGCATTACCTGGAGTGCATTGGAAAGTATAAGATTGTAATGCATTGGATTGGATATGCACTCCAGTGTAATACTGGAGTGCATTGGAATGTATAAGATAGAATATATGAGATTGGAATGCATTACACTGGAGTTCATTGCATTGGGAGGCATTACACTGGAGTGCATTTCCATATTAGTGTTTTGGATTATATTACATGAAGTTACATGAAATAGAAGGATTGATTTGTGTTCCCCTTTTAAAGTTTCCTCGCAAAGATCATTTTAATAAATATTAAAATTGCATATATAAACTTTTTGTCGCTCTCTAGGTCCAATGGCATGCTAAGGCGAGGATGTCAACCGGTGCAAACTTTTACATTGTGGGTCGCGACCCAGCAGGCATGCCACACCCCGAGGGGTCCAGAGATTTATATGACCACTCACACGGGCGCAGAGTAAGTAAAGTAAAATTGTATTTGTATATGTAGCAGCTACTCGTTCCATTCATCTTTGGATAAAGAAAATCATTTCTGGAATAGAGGCAAACATACTCTAACCTAGAACAGGTGGTAGAGAACATCATGGCACCATTTGATCCACCCACCCGAGCATTTCCAGATTAATTCACTTTATATCAAATTATTCCAAATTTGAATTTGCTCAGTGACACGTCTCCCGTGTAAAACAATTTTTAAAACAAAATTTGTAAAACAAAATTCCTGTTTGTTTGTTATCCCAGTGGCATGAAAACGGCACACACAGACCAAAAGTACATGTTGGATGGAGGTTTCCTTAATTGGGTTCATCTGTAATTCCATTTAATCTGTATCTTTTTTTTTCTTTTTTGTTAGGTTCTCACAATGGCACCGGGCCTCACCCAACTTGAGATCATCCCGTTCCGCGTGGCAGCGTACAACTTGAAAAAGAAGGCGATGGACTTCTTCGACCCCGAAAACAAGGACGACTTCCTGTTCATCTCTGGTACAAAGATGCGCAAGCTGGCCCGGGAAGGGGAACTGCCGCCAGATGGCTTCATGGCACCGAAGGCCTGGAAGGTACTATGCGAGTACTATCAGTCCCTCAAATAGATGACCGTTCATCTCAAATTACAGATACCCTCAAATGATCATAGAATGTTTCAAATTTTGTATTTGATTTAAAAGCATGTTATAGAGATTTTTTTTAAATTCTTTATTTTTTGTAATTTTATTATTCTTTTTTTTTTTGGGGGGGGGGTTGGTTGGTTGGTTAGAATTGCAAAGATGTCAATCAATTTTTAAAGAAAATAGTGAATTTCAAACCAAAACTTTTTACAAAGTTTCTGTGCCAATATATCAATAATATTTAGAATTGTTCAATGGGGCTGCCCGTCATTCAACAGAGGGCGCTCTCATAAAGGTCCTAAACAGCTGTGCATCACTAAGTGCATCACTGATGAGTCATCAGTGAATAACTATTGCAAAATAATGTATACCCAACAAACTTCAGTTCACTCATTATACCAGTAGTAGTAGCTAGCCTAGGTTATAGAATGGTACAGTGTTGTTAGTGTTACGAAGTGTTAGGCTAGTTAATCAAACTGTTACAATAATAATAGCAAAATTACTGTTTCTATGAGATTTTCTTCTCTTCCATGAATATAAGACCTGGTTATAAGCTCTTGTTTCAACCTGGGCACTCTCCAGGACGAATACTTCGTAACTTAAATTAATGTGGAACGTAAACGCTAACGTTAGCATTTTCTCAGTCTTGGATACAATTTATATGTTTCACGTTTTTTTTTATATATCTCCGTAATATTGGGACATCAACAATTTTTAAGACCAAAAACTTGACTTGTTGGTGTTTACATAACCCTGTCATCATTAGCCTTTGAAAAACAATACATTATCAAACCTCAGAAAACTACAAAATACTACCATTTTCCCATTACATTTGAGGGGTTAGACCTTGCCAAGTTACTCGGTGTACTCCATTAATTTCCTAATGTACTCACTTTTTCTCATTCACTTTTCTCAGTCACATTTCGCAGTCACATGTAGGTCACTTTGACCTCTGGTACTTCCATGAATGTCTCTCTCTGTCTAGCTATGTCTGAGATTTAGTAACTAGTAACTAAATACATACTTTTCCAAATAAGTAAATTATTAACTATTTTTAGCCTGCCCGATTTGTCCAAGGCCATGCAGTCCTTGTAACATGTGAGGTCAGAATTAACATTGCAAGTGGTAAATGCATGTATTAAAGGTATGGGATAAGTTACCATTACAAACACTGCCACGCTACACTGCCTCTTACTAAGGTTTGATTGTCCAAATATTCATTTATTTCAGATTCAACTGATTAATTAGACTCAATACTAGGCCAACCATTTGAATGCTTTCTGACCCTTGAATGCTTCCTGACCCTTGAATGCTTTCTGACAGTTGAATGCTTTCTGACCCTTGAATGCCTTTTGACAGTTGGATTCTTTCTTACCCTTGAATGCATTCTGACAGTTGGATTCTTTCTTACCCTTGAATGCATTCTGACAGTTGAATGCTTTCTGGCCCTTGAATGCATTCTGACCCTTGAATGCTTCCTGACCCTTGAATGCTTTCTGACCCTTGAATGCTTTCTGACCCTTGAATGCTTTCTGACCCTTGAATGCTTTCTGACCCTTGAATGCTTCCTGACTCTTGAATGCTTCCTGACTCTTGAATGCTTCCTGACTCTTGAATGCTTCCTGACCCTTGAATTCTTCCTGACCCTTGAATTCTTCCTGACCCTTGAATGCTTCCTGACCCTTGAATGCTTCCTGACCCTTGACTGCCCTTCCATCCTTCTATGCTTTCCCACACTTGAATGCTTCCAGACACATATTGACTGGAGCCAGTGGCATTGATCCTCATTGACAATTGTAACATCGAGGGGAGTGGGATAATAGGATATGTTTTTACACTGTTTAATTTTTTTTAAATTTCTGTTCCTTCCCTGTGTTTTAACCCTTATTTATATGGACTGTCTCACACACAGTTCAGTACACTATTATCAATGCAATATTTTTAGTGCCTTGAAGTTTTATCATTATATCTTATATAATTGATGTCATATTCAGAGCCATTTCAGTTTTTTTATTAATATTTATTTTCTTTTTTCCCCTTTATTTTCTATGCCATCTATATCAATCCCCCCCCCCTTTCTTATTAATGTATTGATTGATTGGATATAATATTGAGAGTTCTTTATATTTCTAATATATTTCCTGCATTTGTGGTAAAATGTCCATTGTCCTATTTCAGCTGATCAGTATTTGACTGATTATCAGTTGCATATTAGTGTAGGGTAGGGGGGTGGGCGAGGAGTGATGGGTGAGGAGGTAAGTGATGGAGGAGTAGGGGATGTAGGAGCTAGACTGGTAGGGCCCACATACCAACTGAGTTTAATCCACCTTTCCCCTATTTCAAGGGTTCCAGTTTTGACTCTTGTTGACCTCAAATGACCTTTGACCTCTTATAAAATAAATCGGCTCATATACTCAATATGGCTGGCCTAGGCTATATTCCAAGTTTGAATTTCACCCACGTCTCCACTAATGAGTGAGCCCGGTTACCATCAAGGTGTCGCATACATACGTAAACCCATATACACGCCCACATGATTACATAGATTCCTTTTACTATTTATTGGCTAGGAATACAAAAAAATAACAAAAGATGAAAGATATGTACATTAGTGAACATTAGTAATCTATATAATACCAGATGAATTTGACATACACAACTGTACCAAAAATGAAGCTGATCAGGCATACAGTTGCATTCGTGAATAATAATGAAAGAAATTAAATGAAATTTTCATGTTCATGTGAAAATGTACCACACATCTAAACATCACCATACCAAGTATGAAGGTGATCAGGCATATAGTTGTGCAAAGATATTGACATTTGAAGAATTTTATTATAAGCCCACCCCAGACTGTCATGTGACTATATACCCACTCCATATCACCATACCAAGTATGAAGCAGATCAGACATACCATTATGAAGATATAGACATTTTAAGAATTTAACTTTAAGACCCACTCACCCACCCCTTCATTAATATTCATGACATGACCGCCAAAAACAAATGAGATCATGTACTCATTATGGCCATCATGTATACCAAGTATGATATCATTCCTTGTGTTTACAATATCAAGTGTCACACATGTACATACATACACATATGCACACAGGCCAACTTGACTGCAAAGGTTAAAAAAAAAGGAAAAACTACATTCAGTGGTGAAAGTCCCATTACATTAAATTTCATAGACATGTGACATGAAAACTTGACTTCAGTTATTCTAGTACCTCATATTTAGTACATTGAGGAAATCTAAACTCCAGACCGATTTTCAGTCGATACGTTTATAAAGAATACGACACATCTGTTATTGCGCAACGTATCTTGTGACGTGGACGGGAAAACCACGGGAACCTGTCTAATACAAAATCAGTGCAAAACATATACTTTTAAAATCCCTGTAACAAACGAATCAAGACCTGGATCTGAATAAAAACTTACAAAATTGTGCAAAAGATATGAAAGAAGAATTTCATTAATTCTTTTGTGAATACTACAAAGGTATAAAATAGCAGCATTTACTGTGTAGAGTATATGAGCGGTCTTTGCATCGTTCCCCCATGACGTGTCAATGAAAGTGAAATTCTTCAGTAGTAAATTGAAATAACTCAACAAGGCAACATGCGGGAAACTCAAAATTTTGAGTGCATGGTTTTGAAATATCCTCTTTTCCTCTGTGCCAGTTTAAAGGCAATCTTCTGTGCATGTCGCTTGACCTTTAAATATAGAAAATATAGAAAATATATATAGAAAAGTTTATGTGTTATTTGTCAATAATGTTGCTATATTATTTATGATATGTAATACTACATCATAATTTTGTACAGCTGCCAAAAACTTTCCATTATAATCATTAATGAAGAACAAGTGTGGATGTGGCTCTTGTTGCATTCATGATAATTATCTATATTGGCCTTGTGGATGTGTAAAAGTATATCTCCAGTATTCTCAAAGTTTGAGTTGTTCTGATTAATTTCCACAAAGGTTTTATGCTGGGGGTGTGTCTGTTAAGATTACAAGTATTCAAAAATGTTATCAAGCAATCATTTCCCAAATTGTATTATATTATATTATAATTATTATTTTGTTATTTATTATTATCATTTTTATTATTTATTTTATTTATCTGTATATTAATACCCTTTGTGGTGTATATAAATAAGTTCAATTGACCTGGCCATGATTATAATAAACATATACCGGTATTCTGTGAAATAGGAAGTGACTGCAATGATTTGTGATGGAAATTCCATACATGTATCAAATGAAAGAATTCATCAATTGCTGGTACTGATTGTCATTCGATAGCATGAAAATTATATTGGAAACTTGTACAAAGGCTTATTACTGGAGCCTTTGGGCTTTATTTATTCTTTCCCTCTTAAAGCCATAGGAAGAATTTGAAATTATTTATATTTGTTTATAATTTGACTTGCATAGAAAATGGGTTACACAGGTGAAAACAGGTTAAACCACACTCACAAAGTTGACAAAATATTTTTCAAATATTAATTTGGTGTCAACATATAATGTAAAGTGTACACATGTTTTATCTTCTTGGCTTTATGTTGGTTTCTTTGCCATTTGTTTTTAATCCTGCAAGTCATAACATTTCACACTTCCATTCCGATCAATTCACTGGCAATATATTGATTTTGTCATGGCTGATGCACTCCGTCATCAGTCCAGAGACTTATATAAAATACTCCCTCGCTGAAATTGATCAGCTAAATGTGGTTGAAATATGCATCTCAGATGCTCAGCGAGGGTTTCATTATCAAATGTTCCTAATGGTTCATGTGTTTTGTCAATACAACCAAAAAAAAAAAAAACTACATTAGCCTTGAAAAGCTTAGCAATGTTGGTGCACCATATGTGTGTCGTGTATACCCCTGGGGATTTCAAAGGGATATAGATGCATCTGAAAGAATGGTTATTATGAAGGGTATTGTTTTCAAAAAAATTGTGGCAGAAGGAATTCTTTAAAGCTGTCAGTTGACTTAATTCTTGTCATAATTTAAAATTCAGGTCATATTTAAATTCATATCATAAGAAACGTGGATCTAATGTGGAGTATACATTTGCCTGCAATTGTCATTACATAGACAGGCTTTATAGCTATAGACTGAGCCACAAAATGGCTTCTTACCCAAATCAGTCCACTGAATCTTACCCAAATCAGTCCACTGAATCTTACCCAAGTCAGTCCACTGAATCTTACCCAAATCAGTCCACTGAATCTTACCCAAGCCAGTCCACTGAATCTTACCCAAGTCAGTCCACTGAATCTTACCCAAATCAGTCCACTGAATCTTACCCAAGCCAGTC
>JAODFY010231742.1:0-17019 GCA_027580055.1 Paracaudina chilensis | reverse complement strand
TTCCAGCGATCTGGGAGGCATTTTCGGCCAATTTTTTTGGGTACACTACGCGCCAACCGATGGTGGCGCTACACTTAGATAGTCGGTCGGCAGATTTCGCCCCCCCCCCCTTGGGAAATTCCTGGCTACGCGCCTGCCTATCCTGATGGTAGACTTATAAGAGTATTCTTGCACTAGTTGGTGCAAAACAATACAGCAACATCTGGCAATATTTGTAATATTATCGGATCACTTGGGTGGGGATTTGCATGCTTTATAGTATTATAATAATTTGAAAGTCAGGCCGTTTGTTCCTCAAAATGTATATTTGTATTAAAAAAAAATAGAAAGAAAATCATTTCTATTCCAATTATCAAGAGAAACCTCCTGGCTAAAATGCGCGATTGTGACGTCACAAATGTTGCCAGATGCTTAACTAAAATTAATTGAATATTTCAAACACCAATATTTAAACATCCTAAATGATATTGTGATGGGACATTTCCTTATTAAGTTTTGACTTTTTAAATTTTGCTCTTTGTCCTGTGATAACACCTTTTCTTTATATAATCGTCTATTCATTATTTTTTCTTAATTTATTTATTAACTTAATAAATTAGAAATGCATAAAAAATAATAAATGTTTAAATTATGAAAACTTAATATCTTCATCCTCCGTGTCAACACCTTCGGGCGTCCAGGGATCACTAAGCATACTTTCATTAATTCGTAAGTTATGCTATTGAATATGCATGCATGGAAACCCACCGTGGTTTGCATGTGCTTGTTTCACATGGTTTTGGATCAAAAAAATCTAAAAAGGATTTAAATTATACTGCGGTGGAAGTTATTTGGTTTGGTTCTGATGGTGTCTGTAGTTCGCTTATCCCCCCATGGTGTCTGTTGTTCGCTAATCCCCCGGGCAATGATAACCTTGTTGGTTCTCATGGTGTCTGTAGTTTGCTAATCCCCCGGGCAATGATAACCTTGTATGATGTTTCAATACGTACACATCGAAGGTATAGCCGTGATTTTATTGTATCGTAATCCTATCTTTAGGCGGTATTGGGTGCCTGGCCTTAAAAGTGCTTATGTCCATTTCATGGTAATCAGTGGATGGCAACAATAGTTCAAAATTGTCATTCTTTGAAAGGTTTAACCGCCATGGGAGTAAATTATGGGGAATGTATACGTGAAGTAGATTTGCCTCTACCCCGAAATAAATAATACATATGACGTGTAGATTGGCAACATGCATTTGCCGTTAATGAGAATCCATGCGGTATTTAAGCCTTTGAGGATCAATAGCCACTCCTTAATTACGCACAGAAAGCATAGACTATCGTAGTTATATGGCAATGTCGCATTGACGATGTTCACGTCAACAACCATAGTGTAAAACACAAACAAAAAACTATATAGTATTCAGAGTCACGTGTTAATCTATACAATACCAGCATATTTATCCAGAATTGTTAGCAGTCGCACGCACGACGAATTGGTGGGTTGAGTGAATACATAATATGAGTTGTACAATATTGCGTAAAAGGTCACATGGTGCCACTTGGCGCCACTTCAAGAAGCATGCAGCCGAGCCTGGCTTATATTATGTTTCGATTAGTCTCCACGGGACTGAGTGGGAATAATATTTGGGATTCAATAGAATCGTGTATTTGGTTATATATACATTATATGATGTTCTGCAATAAAATATCGTAACTATGCTACATGTTCTCACACCATCGCCATGTGCCTATCGTCAAATGCTATGGTGGCAGTCAGCAGACTATTGTATATTTCCGATACTGGCCAGTTTATATGTTAGTTATTTCATATATGTTGTAATCAACGGGCCTGTATTGTGTTGTATATTTTCTCTGTAGACCTTCGTGTTGAAAATACGAAAATTTTGGGCAACATTTACTTTGATGAATGATTGTTGAGGTCGAACGCAATTTTTTCAACCACCTCAATTATTGGGTGCCGTTATTTATCCTGTCACGATCATCTTGAAATCTAAACAATAAGTAGGTTTTATTTTGTAATGTTGAACCAACATACATACATCTTTACTTCATATTTCATACACACACATTGTATACCTTTTACGTAAAATGTTGGTCAACCAGCGACACGTTCACCTTAACTCGACCTTTGGTCTACTGAGGGGCCGAGTGGACGATGGGCCGAGTTGACGTTGGACGTGTTGACTTGTTACCTCTACACACATGGTTTAACTGCACCTTCATATTAAAATAATCATTCGCCTACAGTAACCATGCCGGCAACTGACTAATCTCAGTTACGTGAATAAAACTTATACACACACATAAAAATGGCAGAAAAATAGATTACACATGCATTGTTTTGGAATATTTTGCTGAATACTCTAAACCTAATCAGCTGACTCATGCATTTTATGACCGTCACGAGTTATGCAAGTTTATCTAGTCGGTTGTTTTTTTTTATCCTGGATTGCATATGGTTCATCAAATTTGTAAACTACTTTCCCTTCGGTGCTTACATAACTAGAGTGGTTGCGAACCGCCATCAACGCTTCCCCCTCAGTCCGCCAATTACCGTACAACTCTCTCACTATATAGCCTCCCATCCCTCTTAATTTGCAAGCATCAAACCATTTAAAACGGATGCATTTCAACAATACATATTTGTAACCCTTTTAATATATCGCTTTTTCAATGCACTTTTATCGCTTTTTTAATTTGTTTTTTTTTTACTCTCAACAATACTCTCTTGACGCAAAATGAGCTCCATTAAATCATCCTAAAGGAATCACGCCGAGTATCAGGTTAATCCACTCGGATGGCCAACGAGTAGTTAGCATTGCTATTAATGATTTGTCTCGTTTTCCGAGCTACTAAAACGTTTTTGTCATTTCCATAATTACGCCGCTTTTCTCTCACTCCCTCTCTCCCTCAAAAAAAAAGTATGGAATTGAAGTGTATATATATATAATCTATAGCGAAAAGACGTCCAATATATTTTTTGTCATTTCAAGCAGAATGCAATTACGTTTCCAATCTCTTTCCATTCATATTTTATCCGCCATGAATTTTGATCAAAATTTGCTGGAAGCTGCAAGCAGTTGCAATCATGGCAACAGCGCAGCGGCGGCAAGCCTGATCGTCTCGTAAATTAGCAATGTTATCCAGGCCGAGGAGGGGCAACTAATTTAAAGGGTTATCCGAGTATCCAATCTTTAGATACCAGAGGTTGAATTTTACTGAGGTTGTCCCGACCGACGCTTTTCTATATTCATTACATAACATATAACAAATAGAAAAATCAAGCCGATTGGGGCAAAAAGACCCAAACTTTGATTTACGCTCTCGCAGATGCAAACAAATTCACTCAAGGTTAAAAAAAAAATAAGAAAAAGTGCCTGCACAAAATGTTATGTACTATTTGCTAGGTCAACATTGATTTTTTTTATAATGGTGGTAGGCTCACCTTTTTTTCCTGTTCAAGGTGAGCCTTTAAAAACAACTTCCGTTGATAATGTTCCGTTGGATGATGAAGATCGCTTCACAAATTTTCAGCAGGGATTAGACCTTTAAGGCGGGGGATAACGAATCAATGTGGTGCTCTCAAGCGGCAATTTGTACCAAATACTTTATAATGAAGTTTTCAAATGTTTGACATCATTTTTTACGCTAAGCTTTCTTTATTGAAGATAAATTTGAACTAAATAATATAATCAAGTCATTGATGAAACCTTTTGTTGTTATAGAATGTTCTTAACCGGTTGGGTTTAATAAAAAAAAATAAAGACTGGTTTGGATTTATTTCTCTATTTGAGCTACTGAACTATGGTTTTAAATTTTTTAGGCCTAAACATTATAAGAAACTCGTTGTCATTGTAAGGTGTGAGGTATTGGCAATCCATACACGACTTTAGTGACGAGATTGCGTCGTAGTGTCCCGTATAAACCAACGCTGTTTAAAATGATTAATGAACAATTTTAGTCAAAATGATGTACTTGTACTTTTGATTTACAAACTTGTTTCGATGGTTAAAAAATGTATAACCCACACCACCCTGAAAGGCCTGCCCGTAACAAATTACACAAATTCACAGTGACGTCACTATCACTTACTGTACCAGATATTTCTTCATCACGAAGTTTTGTGAGCCGAAGGCTCTACTCGAGCTCGTATATTTTGCTTATGGGGCAATCGTAGCAAACCACCACGGTTAACTGTTTATCTGTATCGGCAATCCACCAGGCGTAGAACTACCGTAAGGAACCCATTCCGCCTCCACCACTACGTCATATTAGGTGCTCCATTATTCATCTACATTGTTCCAATGCATTGTTCCAATATGTACGACAATCTCTACGACATTTGGGTTGGGATTTTTCTCATTGCTGAAACGGCTTATCTGTTCAAGTATATCTTACTACCACCGCACACATCCTCAAACTGTTACAGCACTATTTGCTAGTTAGTATAAATTGATTCAAGTCGTTTACTCTCAACCCACGTGTTTACTTTTTTGCTCATCTCGGATTCCATACCAGGTTCTTTCGTTTTTGATCTCGCACTTTGAAACTGTGTGATTGATGCGTGCGACATGAGCGACTGATACATGCATTTAATCGCTTAACTATGAGATTGTTGTTCATAAAATAAGATCGGACACACTCATAGCCCATTGAACTTTAACCAAATGGCAAACAGCAAAGTTCGTTTTATCGAGGGTTGGGAATAATCATGTGGTATATAGTTCTGAATCAGGTATGCACTAGTTATACTGTATAGCAGCGTCACCCTGCGAGGAAGACTACCCTGCGAGGAAGGCTTGTGTGTGAATGCCAAACAATATTCTCAATATTGCTCTCCTATGCAACAGAAACGAAAGCAATTCCAGAAATATTGTTGCACGACAACTACCTGCGTACGTCAACAATCCCACAGAGAACGTGTATAACCCGGCGGAATAGCGGAAAATGATGGAAAAATTTATGTCCAGAAAAGTTGAACACTTCATCAAAGAAGAAAGTAAAATTAAGAGAGTGAAGAGAGACTTTTGTCTGAAACCACATAACCTATGTGTCCACCACACAACAACATATACGGTAAGGATGGCATAGGAGCAGCATTATACAATATGTCCATGTAGGCCTTCATAGAATCGGCTATAGCCCACCCTCGCGATTGCAAGAAATCTGATTTTCCGACGTGTCCGACTAGAAGAAGCCCAGGAAATGAGGTGAGTCGATGACGTGCTTTCTACGCGAACGAATCTTAACTATTTCGTAATCGTTTAGCCTCGTCAAATCAAAGAGGCGATAACATCACATCTGTGTATCGCACAATCTCCATATGCTGAATCTTAAATAAGGTGTCAGCGTCTTAAAAAGCTGTTCGATATCCAATCATTATATCTATAAATGTCACTGGTCTGCAGAATATGATTTATCGTAATCATGCGACGCCGGTAGGTAAGATCAAGTTGGTTTTGTATAATCAATGATAATTGACTTGGCCACATAAATCTCGCATGACTCTTAAGCTGTTAATGATTTTTCACGTGAGACTTACTATTTTAAGTACTGACAATTTTCGGATAATTGTATTAATGAATGGCAGCAATATCTTTCCTTTTGACATATATCAACCAAATGTGGCATCCAGTCTGGCGACACGATCTGTTTTTTAATACAAATAAAATATTACTGCGCCAAGTGAATTTGTTTAGGTCTGCATCGTTTATTTTACCTGAAGCATTCTTGCCAGCAATGAAGTGATCCACATACAGTAATCATATATAACTCCCCACAATCTTCTTCAAATGCTATAGTATACCCACTAAAACTATAAAATGGATTTTGTGAACTTGACTAGACACAGATATTTCACAATATTAAATCTGGGTGATAATACTCTCATGTAATCGCAGCTGTAAATGTTGCAATGTTTTGTGGGCGTTTAACGATTAAGTCATAGATCATCGACAATTTTAATTTATGCTTTTTCAGGGTTTTTAATTTAAATTTAAAAAAATGGCAATCGAAGGTGAAAGGAAGAAGTCGAGCGTGTCATCCGTTCAGGGTTTATTAATGGCATACATCAGCATAATATTATGGTAATAATTGGATCCACCAGAGTGATATATTGCATCAACCAAGCATCGTAATATTCTTATACAATACAATTCTTGAATTAGTATCCAGTACAGACTCTTATATTATAATTGTGAAACAAGCTTCTAATGACAACATTAGGCCAGTAGGTACGAGTTCAAGGTTGAGACATATTTACTGTCTCCAGTTCGTCTGAAGCCACTTTGCTCATATGACTATGTGAATCTTTATCGGCGTTGATATGGAGGTTGGGTCTCAACTTGTCTTCGGCAAACATTATTTGTTCTTTGCCTTAATGACATCGATGAAGGCCCAGTCAACAGTCAAATCATAACAGAACGAATCAGTCCGCTTCTTCTCCCTCGTATCAATTTTCGCGCCAATCACTTCTCGATTTATTTCAGTCTCTCGTTCGTCGTGTGCTTTTGCAATCAGCGATGGGGGAGCATATGGGATTATTACGCTCTCGGAGATAAACGAGACATTTCGGAGCGCTGGTCGTCTTGACATATGTTTCCGTCCCTCAACAGTCATACTGACTAACGATACAATTACCGTCCTCCCCGGAAACGGTTATTAAAACCAGAACATATCAATAACTGCAAAGCAGTTAACAATTCTCAAATATACTAATGAAACTTGTTGAAGTTTTGATATTTTCATCTTCCTATCTCCTGAGATTAATCCGCACATCCCAAGCTTTCAGCAGGGATTCGGGAATGTTATCGATTCATATGTTTATAAACAAAATGTGCATCGATTTCACGTCTTCAGACGTGTTGGTACCTCAACTACGAGAACTACATTAAATTAATTATCGGGAGATATGGAGGCCGCTTAACTTTTTCTTTATCCTGTTTTAGGTTAAAGTATAGTTCGGTCATGCTTGCTGTTAGTCCAATCGATACTGGAACTTTAACGTATTCCTGGTTTTACTCTTAATTAATTTTTTTGTCTAATTTCGGGTGGTATTAGAGTAAATTGGTTGAAATAGTCTCCATGATTATATAGACGCACATGCGCAACTGAGGAACGAATTATTACCTACACCATGGTTGTCGATCCAAGGGTGCTATGGTAAACTTTCTACATTTAAAGGCATGTCACCCGGAATGTATTATATGTGTGGGAAGGTTTTGGGGAAAATTCATTTTGGGAGACAGTTTGCGGCCATCCTGTACTTCAGTAATCAAAGGGCTTTCTGCATGAATTGGAGAGAGAAAGAGTCTTTTATTAACGATTTGATGAGATTTTTGACGGCATTACTGGTTAATTATGCCAACTCTTCTCTCAACCACGACGCAAACAAGTTTGAATACCGAGTCTGAAGACTGCAAACAATATCGAAGAGCTCTTGTTTGTCTTCACTCGAAATTCACCGCATGTAATCCGCTTTCCATATACGCAAAAAACATACTAAGCGCCTTAAGCACACCCATCGAGACCCATCCAGTTAAATTACGGCCTACCCTTCAATAAGCTCAGAGACGGATCTTGACAAATTTGAAGAGGGAAGCGGCGGAGCTAGGCCGCTAATGCATTAGCGGTCTCTTATTATATTATAACAGGACTTGGCTACCGTTTTTTTTTTAATATTATTTCTTGATCATAATGCATGATTTGATATCGAGGGTTAAAATGAACAAACTCCGAAATAACGTTTGATGTTTTTTACGTTATGACTAATCATTTTCCGTGTAACTGAACACCAGTATTTAATAACTGACTGGCTTCATGTGCATTATCATTGCATTAATGAAACACGGTTGAGTGATCTTGGTTAATTGCACCGAAGAAGAACGGAAAATTGTCGCGAATTTAGGAACGGTTATCGATAAGTAAGAACGGTTATCGATAGTAAAAGATGTTAGAATTCTGTCGATGGTTTGTAGTGACGTCATTGCACGATGCCAAGTCGTTTCATGCGTCTCGACGCGCTAGTCTAGTTATAACATACATGCGTCCGACTTATGCACATTAGGTCCGGTCCATCATGTCGGTCAAACAGTGCCGTGACGCTAGGCCCATCTATATGGATTATTAGATAGTATATGAACAACGAAGGAGGGAAAATAATACCCCAAAAGAACTATGCTGTCTCTTACAATAGTTCAGTCATTACCGTAATTTATTAAGCCATTGAACTGTTGACGTTATAAAATATTTTTTTTTAAATGGTACGGTAGTTGGACGAGCTGGATTCAGATAATTGGCGCACAAAGACGTAAATGCACACGTAAAGGTAAACGTTAAAAGGCAGTTTCCAAAAGCATTGAAGGACCAGATGGTTTTATAAAGTGGCTGATTACGCTCGGCCACTACATACGTATATATATGTATAACTTTAGTGCTTGAACAGGCAGACTATACTTACCACAAAGCTCCATATCATTCCACAAAAAAAAAAAATGATTAGCCTAAAAAACGTCGGTCGTCCATATAGGCCAAATAATTATTGCCCAAAATTGAATTCATATAGACATAGAAGTTCTTCTTCACTTACAAATTCAATCCATGCGAGTCCTTTATGAACCATTGACATAGACATTAACGATATATATGTATAGGATAAGTTGTATTGTCACCATGAACTGCATGAAAAATGAAATACCATAGATTGTTGATAGCCTAAACGAGGCTAGGTTTGATAGCCTAAACGAGGCTACCTAGCCTAACACACATACACAAACGGGAAGATTTGGTTACCACGTACCAGTGTGACTATATGCATATATCATGTACCGGGATATGTGCTTTAGTACAGAGATCTTTTAATTGGAAAAAATGAATTTCTGGTATTTGCTTTAATTAAACTATTCGTGCGTATATTGTGTTCTTTTTACAGGTCGAGTACCGGTATTCTTTGGTTAATCCAGCCTTGAAGCTTCATAATCTTCCGTCTGACTGAATTTGGTGGTTTTGTCACGTGACTGTTTAATATACAACCTCTGCACAAAGTACTGACTTGCCGCATATAAAAGAAACGATAAAAATCATTCTTTCGGTAAGTCTCCTGCTCCAAAGCTTGGCATGCATAACAACAATTCTTTAAAAAAAAAAACGACAACAAAGGGGAATATTTGTATAGCCATGACCCCCGGCTGCCGGGGGCAGTAACGTGTTAAACGTCTTTATTCACGCATAAAGATTCCCATTCACGACCGCATACTTCACTCGAAAAGTTCAATATCGAAGGGTACCGTATTTCTTCGATTCAATCATTGAAAAGGAGTTACACCTCAAACGTTACCACGAGAATGCTTTCGTTGATCCCTTTGGACTAACGGGATCACATTGTTGAGTATTATAGGCTTGTTCTACTTTTATGGCAGTGAACGCCAAATTGAGGTATAGGCCAACTACAATCTTGTGATTTCTGTCTCGTTTGAATGTGTTGAAATTATCGGCCGCGTCTTTGCAATGAGGGTAGGGCTATACGCTTTATGGTCGTTCATTGAAGCGAGAAGGCCTCTGCAATATGACTCACACTGAAGCACGAACGGCTGGCACAGAGTATATTTTAAGCACTCATTCATATAATTTGAGACTAGTGGCGCGATTATTTCATGCGAGCGGATTTATCCATAACCACGGTGCCGCAGTGGACGTTTTTTTTTTCTTCTAACGAAGATGACCATACCGTGGTAAGCCGTTTGATTTTTTTAATCTTGCACCAATCCAGCATGTTTCTCAGTTACAGCATTGAGCTTTATTCCATTATCCTATACAGTGTATTGTATCGACAACGCCCCTTTCATTTATTTTATACAGGCCTATTTGTTATATTTGAAGCGTATCTAGCCTTTTGTGACTTATCTGGGGTAGGAAAATATGCCTAGGTCTAAACATCACTGCGTTAGCATACTACACTGGCTGCTTTATAATTATACGGGTCTGTGTTTACTACGTAGAATATTTTCATACTAATTCACGGCGTCCATATAGCCTAGACAATATAATATGCTGGTAGGCTATGCCATTGATTTATCATCGATTACAATAGTTCTGTTACTCGCATAAATTATCGCGTGCGGTGTTTCTCGTTCAAGGATATAGCCAGCTAGCTACAAATGGAAGTATTCGCCGGGTGATTACAACACGAGGAGCTCACATACTGCAAACGCAAGCACATATACCCAAGAGACTCAAATATTGCTGTGAAGATTTATTTCATTAACGCAACTGATATAGTTTACATCAGTTTCTGGCGCTGATTTGCCATCATCATTTGAGATTACTGGATTCCAGGACCGTCGTAAATCAGCTCACAGGTTTGTGATTATTAACAATGCTTTTAACGGCTATGCGTGTTTTTAAGATGGACCTAATTTAATGGTTACATCCTCTCGTGTTTATAGGTTAGTATCAAGAGATTAGAGCACAGAACGAAATGGGGCGAGTGTGTGATTGTAAAATAAACATTCATTGTTAACAATGACTCTCCGATTGAATTTGTGTTTTAACTTTTTTTTTAAATTTTTGTAAACGTTGCCTCAAACTTTCATCTGCAAAATATGTCTTAACAACTCGGGTGTTTTTCTCGCCATGCTGATCAATACACATGTATGTTCTATTCCATGAGTATTTGAGACGGCTGTTTTCGTTTATTGTTGAAAAATATATTTTAGTTTCTGCTTTCGCAGGCCTCTTCAGTGCTTAGGTCTACGTGGCGGGGTTTTTGATACAGCACGTATTATATATTGTATAACCAATAGTGTGTGTTCGGCACAACGAATTACAGTCTAGACTCGACGGCCTGCCATAAATGTTCATCCTTTGCGAAAACTGTGCTTTCGAGTTATTGGCAGTTGGCTTAATAGGGAAAAGGTAGTGAAATTAATTTGCGTGATATTGAGCTCTGGACTGCAGGGATTTAAAACGTATCAACGAATTAGATGAATATGTCAAAAGCCTTTAGATAAATTCATTCCTGTTGTTGAAACAGAAGGCCGTCGCTTTTGTTTCTACAGTGAGATTATATAGGCTTAATATGTAATGTTTAGAGTTGTTCTGCATATGGGCTTATCGCAATAGGATAACACAATTATGGAACATGAAATTAATTAGCCCGAGGGGCCCCCTTTGTTGATTATTGTTTAAAAGACACCGTTTTTGCTACTAGTTAACAGACATGCTTTTCTCACGTAATAGGAATGTCACATTAGCGAGAGATGAGCGCGTGTTGCACGCGGCTGCTGCGAGGTGTGGAAGTGATCACTAACACCGCATCAAGCCAGCACGCGCTAAAACCGAAGGCAGTAAAGGGTTTTTACCGCCTTAAAAGAGTATCTGATATAGATACTTCCACCGAATGAT
The DNA here is from genome assembly GCA_027580055.1 of Paracaudina chilensis. Lineage (NCBI taxonomy): Eukaryota > Metazoa > Echinodermata > Holothuroidea > Molpadida > Caudinidae > Paracaudina > Paracaudina chilensis. The sequence continues at coordinate 5,614 of JAODFY010231742.1, read as the reverse complement.
ATCCCTTGAGAGGCGGGGTAATGTTTACGTCACTCGGGAGAATAGAAATAATTAAAATCTAATAGAGGCGACGCAAGGCTGAGTGCACATGCTAGGTTCGCCCATCTCGTTTGCACTTTGTGTATTGATTAATAAGGCCTAGTCTTCGCATTCGATAAATTGGCATGGTTTTTTGTTTTTGTTTTTTAAGATAAATATTGTATATGCGTGGTATAGTCTGATCGATTCTAAGTAAGTCTCGCAGCTATTTTTTTCTATTTCATATTTTCGGTTGTAGGCTACAACTTACTATGACGTAATTTAGGATGACATCATCACTCTCATTGTTGTACTACATGTAATCATGATATCATCATCACGATGCAATTATTATAACCTGGTGTAATGTTTCTATTTTCGCTGAATCATGATATCATCACGATGCAATTATTACAATCTGGTGTAATGTTTCTAGTTTCGCTGACGTGTAACTCGTCTACTAGTCTGTGTATTTTTGTTTATCATACACGGAGACGAAATAAATGCTGGCTTTATTTGCCATGTAGCATTATTTGTAATTAAATTAAGACTATACGTATATGCATATGTGTATTACAACGTGATTAGCAATGGCCTAGATCCTGTCTTACAGCTAACATTTCAGTTCACATATGCACCATGCAGTCCTTCCTGGTTTATATGCATATTCATAGCAATATCAAACCATAGCATATCAATAGCATATCAAACAGGAACGTATTTCGAAATCTTTTCACGAGACTCGCAATCTTAGTCAAGAGATTTAATTTGTGGTATTTGTGGGGTTCTTTTGCTAGCCTTGTTTCTGGCAATGTCGGCTATTTGTTGTAAGGCGGACATAAATCTGCTAAAGTAACATTTTAAATTGGTGTGAAGAAGTTGACGAGAAACTGGCATCATGCAGTCATGAACAATGCGACGAACTGAACTAAGCTTTCATATACATAAGGTACGAGTATCTCGCCCACTGGAATTTTGACCAATAGATACAAATAAATGAACTACCAATCTGGCATCTCCTAGTCTTTAATTCGAAACTAGAGTGTTTTTTTTTATGACATGCACAGAAAACGCCCCATGACTCAGTTCTATGAACGTCCCACGTTCAATTAACCAATGCGGCGAATTCACTTTCCATTCGGTATATATACACATTACGCAATGCTAACGTAGACATCGGTAACTAACCAATACAAGAATACAATTCAGCCTGGTGTGAGCTACCCGTTATTTCATCAAATATCCTCATGTAAGAGTAATTTATCAAAATTTATCAAAATCAGTAATTAATCAAAAGGGCAAATACCAAATAGGTAAGTAATAAGCAGAATTACAAGTAGATCATTTAAGGCTGATTAAACCTATTCATAATCGGTCTTAATCGTCCGACTTAATTTTTTTTAATACTCTCAAGCATCTAAATCACCAGTGGTAGTCTGCCTTTGGTGCATACTGATTTAAATCGAATACGGTACGTGATGCATTCATTATTTTTTTTCTAATAACAAGGACCTTAAGTACTTCCGTTGTCATGGCAGCATTTTTAAAACTCGCATTTTAGATCTCGCCATTTAATTCGTCGGTTTATAATTCGCTCTTTTCACTCCGATTAATCATCGACTCGATCGCTTTTAATAATATCTCATTCAGACCTGCAATTTGTGTAACAAGGTATTACAATACACTTTGGTGGAATTAAAAGTGAGCTTCGCCATTCATTGGTTTTTCTAAACGAGAATATCTTATTATATACTTCATATATTAAGGTCACTGGTCAGATTTAAGTTGGTGGGGATGTTCGGCATTTCAAGATACATACCCTATTCCATCAGGATACGATATGCTAGATCTCTAAAGTGACTCTATATATATAAATGCTACTTCGTTTCCCTTTAAACACAGCTATGGACTACTGACTACACCCAGCTAGCTGTGATTATCATATTTGTTTTGCGTAAAATTTATAGGAACATATCTTATTATCATCTGATAATTTTCTTTACAGAATAACCAATTTTCGAAGAGACGAATGTCTGGATGAAAATGCATTCTCAAAGTGATCAGAGCCCAAGAGAAACCGTTGATTTATCCGTTGTCTAACCTGTCTTTTGATCATCTTGATAGTAAAACATTAAGCAGCAATCGATTATGTATGTGTAACTTGTGAATCTACAGTATAGGATAATATCATGGGAATGCAAGTTGCAGTATGGATGTCTGTGCGCATCCACCTCAAAACACAAACTGTATTTAAAGTTGACGTGTCGTTGACGTTTTCGTGGGAGGCGTGCATGCATATAAGGCACATGCGACTTGACACGGGCTGTTATTGTAAAACTAAAAGCCGAGGGGTGGTGGAGAACGATCTTGAAAAGGCTTTCCGGGTAATTCTAAAAACTGACTCGAATGCCAAATTCGTTTGTTCGTGCTTTTGAATTATGTTTGTCTCATTTGGTTTTAAATTAGCTTAATAAATTTATATACTATACTACTTTATTTTCGATAGAGTCTCGAACTAAAACGAAACACTTTATTCTGTACATGTATACAAACCATGGCTTATTTTATTGGTAAAGTGTTACTCGATATGATCATAATATATACATTTATTCGTATGTATTCTGTGTCTCTATAGCAATATAACCACTTAAATCATCTCGCGGTTCTTTAATGAATAACGCAGTGAAAAATAGCACGGATTTGAAACCACCAGTTGTCCAAGTAAGCGTGACGGTCATGTACCGGAGTGCCGAAACCATGACAACAAATCTTCACTTGGATGGAGCCGGTGCGATGTATCCTTTTATCCGCAGAGAGACCAAGATTTCACACGATTCAGCGGTGTTGTAAGTATAATCAGCTCTGCGGCCCCGCCGATTTCCGACACCTTTGGCACTTTCTACTACTGCTCGATGACAAGATTCGTGATCGGTGGACTATCGTTTCCGACCTTCGCACTAAGCAGCTCATAGGAACATATAAGATAGCATATTTGCTATACATGAATGTATTGACTTCCTTTCATACTTTCCTACTACAAAATGCATCACCAAAATTTCGTCGTTTTTCCGATTCACCGAGTCCTTCCGATTCACAGAGTCTTTCCGATTCACCGCGTCCTTCCGATTCACCGAGTCCTTCCGATTCACCGAGTCCTTCCGATTCACCGAGTCCTGCCGATTCACCGAGTCCTTTCGAATCACCGAGTCCTTCCAAATATTTGCGACATGCTTTTCATGACTCCTTATCACTTCTTCTCCCAGCTTCGATATAAAAAATATGCTGGACGGAGAACTGATAAGGGCTGGTGGAAAACATAACGTCATGTTCAGAGACGCTTTCTACAATTTGGGCATAGTGTCAACATATCTTAACCAACGTTCCCTACATTCCTAGTAGATTAATTATATGACATGAGTAATTGCATTAATTATTTAAGTATATAGGTGTCTTCCAACGTCATGAAATATACAGACACATGTCAAACATTCAGGTAAATGGTAAAAATCGACCGCCTATGCTAGAACTCACAGCTCGTTGTTATACCGCTTTGACCAATCAAGGTGGGTATATAGGCTGTTAAATTGAATCCAGTCGAGCTTCCGCGGTCTTTGAACTAAAAAAAACAACATTCCATAAAATGAGTTTCCAAGAATTTCATACAGCCATATGTACATTGTACCATCTGGATAGCTGATTGCATCAGGTAAAATGGATAATGTAAAAGCGGTTATACCACTCATCTGGTAAAATTGAAACCACCTTCGGTCACATTTTGCAATAATGAATGCAGCCGCAGCCTACTTAGTCTTCTGGTAAAAATCCTTGGTTATATATTATGTTTTGTTTCAGTGTGACTGTTAAACATGTAATTGATATTTGGCACTTCTGGCCAGTTCCGTGTAATCGCTGAAATTTACCTAGTTTAACATGAAATGTTGATTGGTTAAAACGCAGGCAAACACCTCTCTCAATCGATTTGCAAATATCTATGCATACTGTAAGTTTTCATCACCATAATGCTTAGTCATTATTTCTGTCATGTTGCTGAACACTATTTTATTTACTAAGAACTGATAATTACCAGTACGTTTTAAACCATGTATTTCAAATTTCATATATACCGTGCGCAGTTTATGGTGCTTAGAACTATAGTGACGTGTGTGTGTGTGACGTAATGACTTTAATACGACGTAAAGAAGTGCCGTCGCAAGAAAATATTTCCTGGATTGAATGATTGGACAGAAGAGGGACATGTTAGAGGGACATGTTATGGACATCACATGGCATTAATGCATTATACACAATCGATATAGGCCTACCTAACACCGTTACGTGCAGTTTGGGTCAAAGTGTCACCGCACTGTCCCTTTCCCGGCTCCGTAGCGGGGCCAATGTCCGCGTTATTAGTAAGGATATGACGGTTAATACTTTTAAAAATACTTTTAATTAAAAAAAAAAAAAAAAAATAGGCTAATAGCTCTTCGTACAAATTTTACAACAGCAATATTTTGATAATTTTAGTCATCTACTGTATATAGACTACCGGAAATGAATAAATAGCAATTAATATTATGACAGCAATTAATTAATATCATAAATTTACCCATGGTTTCGTTTGTGCTCGAGAGTACCCTTCCTTTCTTTATCCAACCCCTCTCTTCGTAGCCGACTGCCAAACCATCAGCCTGCACAGGTTTATACTATATAGTAATGAGACCATATACACATGGTCATAATTTTCACACATGTTCGACGGACAATTTATATCGCAATTAGATTCTCTGTAAATCTTTCTTGGCAGACGACATATGCCAAGTTCGTGGTTGATTCAAACGTACATAACTGGAACGATCAGCCCAAAATTTGTAACCCACTCCAGTCCGTTCCAATCAGTAGCTTACCATCATCATTCCCAGGCAAGTTTAGCTCGTTATTTAGCTAGGTAATCAATAACTCTGATTGGATTGAACAAATCCACTCATACTGCCCCTAGATACCGACCGCAATTATCAGCTGTCGTCATGGTTACAGCTGCAAGATCTCTCGTAAGATTTGTAACTATTAAAAAAGAACGTGAGCTGACCACTATAAGATTGTTACCCTAGAGGCAATGATCACCGTTTGACAAGCTTGGCTGTGATTGGTCTATTGGCACAATAATATATGACAGTTAAGAGGGTATCTTCGCCAGAGAAACATCTTCGGTGCAATTATAAGAAATTAATAAAATATATATCCGACCCCAAAATAATAATACAAACTAACAATATATTAACACGAATTTATGTATTTATCTTAACCCCGCTCATACCCATGCGACAGAACAACCAATCACGTTGTAGCTCGGTGGGTGGGGCTGCTAGACCGTATGTGTGTCTTTGTATATAGTCTTGTAACAGATAAAGATCTGGGATTTATATAAGCTTGAAGAGGACGTCCACCAACAGTTAGTCTAGCTGCCGGTTAAACCAGACACAGATGTGTCCAGTGAGGTCACACGCCTTATTAGTACTGCGCGCACAATGAAGTGACGTCATATCCATGGGCGTCAATCATGGGGGTCGGGGGGGGGGGGGGGGGGGGGGGGGGGGGG
>JAODFY010231631.1:0-10398 GCA_027580055.1 Paracaudina chilensis | reverse complement strand
TTCCAAGTACGCACGTGTGCAAATCTGCTGTGGTTCCAAGTACGCACGTGTGCAAATCTGCTGTGGTTCCAAGTACGCACGTGTGCAAATCTGCTGTGGTTCCAAGTACGTAAGTGTGCAAATCTGCTGTGGTTCTAAGTGCGCACGTGTGCAAATCTGCTGTGGTTCTACGTACGCACGTGTGCAAATCTGCTGTATTGATGTGAGAGCAGCTGCGAAATTTGTGTACATGCAGAATGTAGTCTAAATTGTTTGTTAAATTGTTGAGTTTCAATGTAGGTTTGCTGAAAATAAGAAGGAAACCGTTTGGATTTTGTAGCATGAAAATATTGCAATGGAGTTTCTTACCGAACATGATGTATCATACAATAGTAATATTTTTTTTAGTGTAAATATTGTCGTAGGCCTTGTTCATGCCCTTGCACTCCACAACCGTGAACCAGCTTTTTCCATGTGGCTAAATGATTTACACATCTGATGGTTTTTACAGGTGATTCCAATGAAGGTGGATTTGGAGGAGGCAGGCCTGATTCTAGGATCTCTGGTGGCAATTTCTCTCCTCTTGGTTTCAACAGAGGATGGGGCGGTGCCGGTATGTTCACTTCCTCAAACATCTTTGAAATGTTCTCCTCTGGTTGGATTTTTATCTCCATTTACATACCAATAGCTATCCATGGAATAAAAAAAAAAAATCTTCACAATGGAGATAAAGTGGCATTACTGCTCTTGTTAGTATTTATCTTGTGAAGCACCTTTGGTTGGAGCTTATATGTGTGTATCACGTGTGTATATATATATATATATATAAATACAATGTGCCATAGTGTGTGTGTGTACATACTACATATATATAACGTACATGTTAATGCCATAGTTAGTATTTATCTTGTGTAGCACCTTTGGTTGGAGCTTATATGTGTTTGTTTAGTATATATGCACATACATTTATGTATGTGCATATATAATGTGTGTGTGCATTATAAATATATATGTTAATGCCATGTGCCATAATTGGAGTTTGTATATATTAATGCCATGTGGTTTGATGCTGTGGCCTTGTTGGATTAGTTAGACCATACATTACTCTTGTACTAATTCTACATTTTATCTTCTCTCGCAGGATATCCAGGTGGATTTGGTGGGGGTGGAGGAGGGTTTGGAGCTGGGGGTGGCTTCGGACATGGTGGAGGATACGGGGGTCAAGGTGGCTATGGGGCTGGTTGGGGTGGTCGAGGCTGGGGGGGAGCCGGCTGGGGCAGTGGATGGGGTGGTGCCGGTTGGGGTAATAGTGGCTGGGGAGCTGGTTACGGTAGTGGCGGTAGCGGATGGGGGGGTTCAGGGTATGGTACTGGATGGGGTGCTGCTGGCTATGGGAGTGTGAGCAGCGATAGGGGTACAGGTGGTGAAAGAAGCACAGGTGGTGATCGGGGTGCAGTGGCTGATCGGACCGGAGGGAGTGGGGGAGGGAGTGGGGGAGTAAGTGGTTACGAGGGCAGAGGAGGGTATGGCAGCAGTGCTGGGGTCGGCAGCTACGGTGGTGGAGGCTACGGTGGCAGTGGTCAAGGTAATTTCCATTCCATTCGAGTTTCAATCATATCAAAGTTGTTAGCTCTAATTACTAAAATGGAGAATGCAGAATTCATGATATAAGCAGACTACATTTTAACAAATTGATCACACACCCCAAAACAAAAAAGCAAAATTATAAGGGGTATCATTGCAGTGCTCTCGATCAACTGAAGATTTCAAAGAGCTCCCTGCTCTAGTAGAACTGATACAGTAAACGTTTTATACAGTAAAGGTGTTATGCCAAATCCTGGTGTCATATTTTGGCCCTGTATGTGCTGTAAACACTGCTTTTAAATTGTTGTTTTACCCTATACAGTTGGGCGGTCCTCCACGGGAAGTTCATCGTCGCTTGGTTCAGGTGGCATCGGAGGCAAGGGTGGTGCTATGGGTGGCGGGCACGTTGGCACTGGTGGCAGTAGCGACTTCGGAGCTAACTACGGATCGCAGAGCTCCAACTTTGGACCAATGAGACAGGCAAACGGAACTGCTGGACGATTCATGGGCCAGTCAAATAATCCCTACGGTGGTATGTGATGTGTTTCTCTCGAGGGGTTGAAGAATATTTTAATTTATAGCATCTCGAGCATTTTAATACATGGCATCTCAAACCCCAATATATCAGCTGACTACAACTAAGAATACCGTCCTAGAGTCTCGCATTATTTCTACTCCACATGGAAGTGTAATCAATGGAATTATTAATTGTAGGGGTGAATAAACCACTTTAAAGATGTTAAAAACGATTTTTGTAATAGATTTGACCATTCAGGCCTCAATTTATTAGTTGACTGTTGGCAAATATTGAGTATTTATAGTTTATTATAGTCGTGTTAGGTTTTCCAAAATGTCATTTGCTCATACATATCATTGTAACATTGTTTCACATCAGAACACTGTCCAAGATGTGAATCGTGCATAGCCTTCAAAAGCTTGAGAGAAATGGGTGTGAAACAGTGTTGCTGTTGATAAATGATAATGCCCCAAGCTAGCTAGATTTTAGGCCTCGTCTTAAAACCTGGGAGTTGGCAGGAAAGTTGGCAGGAACGTTGTGTGCATTGAAAGATGATTATTTATATACATGTGTTCATCTTGCAGCTCCATATGGGACTGGTGGTGGCGCCGGCGCCGGGGGAAGCACTGGTGGTTTCGGCGGTGGCCAGGGGAGTGGCGGAAGGAGGTTCTAACAACAAGGTAGCTAACAGTAATGTATTGCTTATTAATATTAGTTTAATCCTTAGTAGTAACAGTGGTCACTTAATACGACAGGTCACATTTCTGGAACCTCGGTTTACTGGATGATTGAGATAATTGCAGGTAGTATATCAAATCAGGCTATAGAAGGTGGTAGATCTAGGAATCTGGTATATTAGATAAGGTCTTTATGCAACTATCAGATAAAGGCACATTGGTAAGTTGTCACTTAACTAGGCCTTTTCGTTGGCTTCAGGTGGCAATAGGTCCTTCATTTGCTAATTGGCTTGTGTTAGTTGTCACATGTTCCTGTTCTGAAATAAGTTTGTCTTCTATTAACCAGAAAAATCAGGCAACGCCGGTTTGGACTAGACAGCATTAGACTCCTGTCAGTCCTGAAAGATATGCCCGTTATATAACTAACTATAGTTTTCACTGTAGTTTCCATTATAACAATAAATTTATGTGTTACATGATTACTGTAACAGACTAACTTTAGGTTTATTAATCTATAACAGAATTACTTGGCTATAAGCTCTAGGAGTCTGGCATTGGGTCTTAAATAGCTTATGTATATCGTTCGTTATAATAACAGTACAACTTTAGGTGTCGCATGTTATAACAGAATAATTAACATTTGGTGTCGCATGGTTTAACAGAATAATTAACTTTCGGTGTCACTGTTATAACAGAATAACTATTTGGCGTTATTATAACAAAAAACTTATTATTATTATAACAGAATAACTTTAGGTGTCACGTGTTACTACAAAAGAATGACTTTAGGTGTCACTCGCATGTTTTATAAGAGAATAACTTTAGGTGTCACATGTTACTACCAAAGAATGACTTTAGGTGTCACCTGTTATTATAAAAGTGCAACTTTAGGTGGTACGTGTAACTTTAACAGACTAAAATTTGGTTTCAAATGTTATAATAACAGAATAACTTTGTTATATAATGTTATAATAACATTATAACAGAACAGTAATAGGTTGTACATGCTACTAATAATATATAACTACATCAATGGGCCATGCCGTTACAAGCTACTGTAATAACAGATACTGTTATATAAATAGTTTATATGTAACACATTCTTTAGGATGGAATAACCCAATGTTGGAATAACACATTGTTGACTGATGTGAGTATGTGACTACCTTTAGGTGCCCATGGCTAGATAATTCCATTCGTAACTTGGTTCGGACACTGATGCTGTATTACTGTGTCTAGGCACCATAGCTAGATATATGTTAAACATGCACCTTCTTATTATGTAACATTTGTCATTGCATGATTCTATACTAAAGTGTAAAATTACATAAGGTAGCTTTTTTTAAGGGACTTTGTTGGTTAAGTGATGCTTATTGAGAAATAGTTAGTGTCCATGTAGACTGATAAACAAGTTTTGATTTTTCCTCCCACCTACTCTTATCACAGGCAATTCTAAGACTAGGCATATAAGCTCATCTACACAGAGGTTAACCACTCCGATTGCAATAGACCTACGTCGTACAGTTAAACCTAGGCTCTTCGTCAATGAACTGGAAGTCGCAAACAATTTTTACGAATCGCAGAGCGTCGGCTGATAGCAGTGAAAATTCCTGAAGAGAAGAATTCCCGAAGAGCAAATGCAAGCAAGGCCCTATTATCAAGACCTGGGATAGTTTTTAAAATTCTTTCCTTTTCCTTAGAATATCTAATTCTAGTGTTTTGTATGTGTAGGTCTGAATTGCTTAATGATAATATCCTAGTGTATATATATATACTTTACCATTGGCCACTTCACAGGTGTATCAGAATTAACAACAGAATTTCACTAGACAGGCCAGATTTGGTTAAATCTATTATTGTGTATGACTTCTCAAACCAAAGTTGTAGGTTTTATTCTGCCTCCTCCCAATTATTATTATTTACTGTTGTAAGGTTGGCTAGTGCTCAGGTATACCACAGTTTCCCCTATAAATTATTAGGCAAGGTTGAGCCTAGATTGGCCTAGTTAGTCGGCAAGGTTGAGCCTAGATTGGCCTAGTTAGTCGGCAAGGTTGAGCCTAGTTTGGCCTAGTTAGTCGGCAAGGTTGAGCCTAGATTGGCCTAGTTAGTCAAATACTTAGGCAAGTCCCTTACCAATGATTTATAAACATTAGTGACATCATTTGTTTCACTCATTTAAATATTATGTTAATATGTCAATTACTGACCAGTGTAGCTAAAACCAGGATTGACCGATTGAACTTATCATGTAGATTTGGCACACAGGAATATTGCTCTGTATCCAGAAACTTTAGTGGATTCTGTAGGCAATTCTCCATTCATCAAATGGATCAAAGCATGAATATGCAAGCCACTAACAAAGGACCACGTTTAGTGTTAGTTTCCATAGTGCTTGATCTTTAAGCATACATGCACGCCAACCCCTCAGAAATACAGGATATCACATAGGCCATGTTCTGCCAGGCCACATAGGCCTAGAAAGCTAGCCGTCTCTCTAGCCTGTATTGTTTACTCCCTCCAGGCCTAATAGGCTTGTTAAGAGGCTTTTATATAGTATTGGAATTGATAGATTATGTATGTTATGGCTATATAGGCTTGGTAGTTAAAACCATTCTCAGATGGCAGGGACATTGATTCCATAGAACAAGGCCATACAGACCAGTATTGTAGGCCAAAGATTCCCATAGTGTTGGCTGTCATAGGCAGTAGATGTACAAGGCCTCACCTAGGATTGTTAGGATGCATCTTTGAAGGTGGTTCTGCAGTATTTACTGCATACTGTACAACACCTTAGATATTAGCTTTCTTTAGGTCAGAACAAGGCCAAATAGGCTTGGTAGAGAACACCCATCTCATGAGAGATCACAGAAGTTCACTCCATAGGTTTGGCTTTATAGGACAACATTAAAGGCCATACCATGAGTACAATCTTCTTAGATCAGTACAAGGCCAAATAGGCTTGGTAGAGAACACCAATCTCATGAGAGATCACAAGTTCATTCCATAGGTTGGGTTTTTTCAGGATAACATGAAAGGCCATACTAAGTACAATCTTCTTAGATCAGGACAAGGCCAAATAGGCTTGGTAGAGAACACCCATCTCTTTTGCCTTTATAGGACAACATGAAAGGCCATATGAGTAGAGGTAATAATAGTCCCAAATATGTACACACAAAGAAGGCCTTGCTGAATATACCCGGTACAGCAGATGAGATATATACTAGATGCTATATACTAGATGCTATATGCTATATACTGATATATACTAGTAAATTGGATCAGCCAATCTGTAAAGCGCTTTAGACCTTTTAAAGGAGCTATGTGAAAAGCCCGACATTATATTATTATTAATTCATAGATGCTAGAGAGAGTATCGGTAAGTCGGTCAATGCAAATCTTCATTCCTAGCCCAAAACATTTGCTGGATTACTCTTTATTATATAGTTTTCATGCCATGTCAAGTTGTGTACCTTCCTACACAACAACAACAGTAAATAAAGGTTTAATTTAATTAATTACTAAGTTGTTTCATTTTGGAAACGAAAACCGATTCATGATTCTATTTAATGATTAACATCTCAAAGTTCGTTTTTTCATTGTAATACATCCTCCGTCAGGCATCGGCAATTATCCACATCTTCGAACCTGACAGAATTTGGTGTTAAATGCACCTATATGGTGTTTTACACACCAAGGAGTGTTTGATATACCTTTGATTATTCATGAGCATCACCCACTGGATTGTTCTAAATAGTCATTAAATAAAGCTAATGATAGCAATAGTTCTATCCACAATAAATATATCCACAGTAAATAACCGATTCATTAACCAAATTCCAAATATATTAAATTAAGTGAGTTTGTATTCTTATGAATGCCTTTTGTAATATTAACTTACACAGAACTTTGAATAAGACAGAAAAAAAAAACATTTCAATGTAAGGTAACAGACCAAGCTTTGGTGTAAAATGTTTCCATTCCCTACAGTAGGAATCCCTGGTAACATGCAATTCATCTGTACTGCATTCATTTGTTAATGCATATGCATTTGTAATTCACATACATTTTATTTGCAGTTTATAAACCTCTGTTGTGGGTATATATATATGCCTTTTTGTCTTTTTAATATTGTATCTTTTTCTGTAAATATTTTTTGTTCACAACGGCTCATGAAACCATTGTGGCTTAATGTTGTAGTTTTAATGTTGACAAAATAAAACTGATTTATAATAATAGTTTTGGTTCTTCATTTCTTTAAATCCTGCATGCTTCATCTCCCCTATGTATCTCTCTGTAACAAATCCTAAATTTCAAGAATCAAGGTTTTTGGTCTAAAAAGTTTCCACGATTTCTTGATGGGGGGGGGGGTTGGAGCACAAATGTCATTGATCACCACCTTGGGGGAGTGGTCAAAGTAGGAGGTGGTGTCCCCCTTAAAATAAGATAAAATGTTTGTTTGTGAAAGAGGATGGTGCTATCATTTCAATCTAAAAAGTTTTACAGCCCCCTATAGCCACCACTGCAATAAATGTAAAAGAAAAATAGCAGCCCATTTGGTCAAATTTCAAAATTTAATTGTCTGAATGAGGTGCTGTCCAAATGAAATGTCAGAATCCAATCAAGTATTTACATATTTGCCAGTTGCAGTACTTGTAATAATGGATCCTGTTCACATTACTGTGAATCTCAGTTGCCATACCACACTATAAAATAAAAAATCATTTTGGCATTTTATGAATGTGGATCCTTTGCAATTGGGCAGAGAATCTATGCATATTTTGAACACTACTTTGCATACAGCTGTTTATCATGCAAAATGTGTTGAGGGATAAATGTCTTGGATTCCTAGGATACTGTGGTGAAAATCATTCACCGGTTCAGGAAAAAAAAACATCCAACTTGACCAAATATCCAATAACTTCAGGAACAGACCCAGACTCCCATGGGGCATCCCTAATTTGTAAAGTCCACTGAAAATGTCCTAGAATTGTAAAATATCCCAAAATATTAACTATGATGTAGAAATCTAGTTTGTATCCTAACATTACTGAAAAATAGGCCTACATTAAAATTTGTGTGGTAGCATGTATACTAACAAATAGAGGGTAAAGACATAACAAAAACCACACCAATAAGTAGATCCCATCAACATTGTCCCAGATTTTCAGTAACAAAATATGGTCACCATTACCTCATTTACATGGTTAACAATTTGTTTACATGATCATACAGCATCCCTACTACAGAACATCTTCATTCAAAATAATACCAAATTCAGCTGACCATGCAGTTTCATTTGTAGAAGCCAGAATTGAGCACATTACTGTTGGACATTCAGAACTGGAATTTTAGTTGTGGGTGGGTTCCTGTCCAGGCAAAAATTATTTAAAAAAAAAACATTGGTGGACCCAGAGACTTTCAATATAATCAGTTCTAGAATGAAATCACCCACCACTTTTTTACTGAATATATGGATGGCTTAACAGGTGAATTTTTGGCAATATTTACAATTATTTCTGGTGTACCACTCTGCATGGTTGCTGTTGTGTGTATTTACCAGCCAAGTCATTCAGTTTGGCATTTGTGATCCATTGCCAGGTGCAATAGGAATCACAGAGCAGTCATTAAATGTCTGGCTATTATGCTTGTAAACATCACAATTCTATATAAGGCATTCATCTCTTTGTGAACACAATTAGGTCAACATTTATATTCATATAAAGGTCATGTGCAAAGAAAACCCACAATAACTCAAAAGGTCAAACACAGGGAATGTTGTAAACAGCTGAACTAGACAAGACATTTAATTACACTAATACTTGCTTGTATGTCCCTATTACTGGAAGTTCCCTACTTGAGTGTCAAATGTCTTCTGAGATTAACATGGTCCAAACACTGAAAACTTGGGTCTTGTGGTGTGTATTTTGTTAGTCCCCTTTGATCAGAAAGGTAAACCATGAAAAAATTTTTTAGTTTTTATAATGCTAAGTTGTATTGTTGAAACCCAGGCAACAAAATACAGCACAATTTGTACTAGCAGCTAAGACAGTTAATTGGTTTGGCTGGTCAAATGTCATGTGAATTGGTTGTAAAAAAATCTCTGAAAGGTTCCACCAAAGTTTTCCTTGAACAGAAATAAGCATTGCATGTCATACCCTACATAGCAGCTCAAAGTTTTTCATTTGATCTGGCCAGCAATTTGGCAGGATGTTCCACTGAATAACTGGCAACCCTTCTACTATTTCAACTAACAGTACATATATAGAGATAATTAATTAGCTGCCCACCTTTCCAACTTGCATATGTTGATTTAAAAAAAGGCAGTTTTAAGGCAAATGATTCTCATGTGTACAATTAATTATGAAGGAATTTGGTCAGAGAGTTCATGTTATGTAGAATCATGTAGAACTCTCAATTATGCCCATTCCTTCATTTTTGGTGAGTAACATTGTACAGTGGCATCGCCAGAAGGGGAGTTCATTGGAGTAAATTAAGTTGCAGGTGTGCAAGCCCAGTAGCAAAGGCCCCCACCTCGTAGCCATGAAAACTAATTGGCAAATAATGTGTTAAATTTATATATAGTGTAAAGATATATTGATGGGTGATACCAGTATATGTATGCACAATAGATGTATGTACAATGTGAGTATACAAATGAGCAGTTTTCTCCAGTTGCATAATTTTCAGGTATTTCAGAAACTGGTGTACATTTGAAAGGAATTATAAAACCAACGTTAAATATTAGCTCAAAGGAAAGAAGCCTGCCCGTGCAGGCAGCATCCAAGTATCTTGTACTAATGTGACGATATCATTGTTCGAATAGTACATTCAGCAAAACAGATATGCTGCCATGATGACCGATATCAAATTTTGATGTATTTATAAAAAAAAAAAATACAGACCTAAACTTCTTACATGAAATATTTTACAAACAAAAATATTAAAATAACTGTTTAACAGTGTAAATGTTGACATAACGTGCATGTTCATGGCAGCTTCAAACTGTATCTTGGAAGAGAGGAGCACAATATTGGATTGCTGGAGATATATTTTTGCCCACTTTATAAAAGTGATTTTGTGAAATCTTGGGAAATCTGAATATTTATATAGTTGGAAGGGATAAAATCTCTAAAATTGACATGCTAAAGTTGTTTCAAAGCATAGCCTAGCCTGATGAATGACTCGAGCCGATTAGTAAAGATTATCATAGACATTCAAAGGCGAAAATAAAGTACTGAGCTATTGATGGCACTATACTCTTTTAACAAAATAGTGCAAATTTCATAACATGATAAATCAAATGCTGTAGAGATGAGATCAATGCCAACTAGCATATTTTTATGCTCTACAACATTTAATTAAAAGTGACCTTTGTTGTTTTTCAGAGCTGTTTGCAAGAAGGCCTGATGTTACTGGTGCATACAACATGCAGTATAGTGTGCTGACCATTGAGGCAGAGTTATTTTATGATGTAAGTAGGGACTAAATGCATGACATACATAATGGGGTAGTGGGTGGTGTAATAACAGTGAAAATGGGTGAACTGAACTAGAATCAGTCAATTTTTGGGTGAAGGTGATGTAACAAACACAATTTGGATAAGCTAGATAAAATTGATGCAAATTAAAGACATTTCTATGG
>JAODFY010231520.1:0-10398 GCA_027580055.1 Paracaudina chilensis | reverse complement strand
TGCATTTTTTCGCTGAATGGGAGGGGGAAAACCACCTCCCCTCAGATCCCTCCTTCAGAACCCCTCCCAAGACAAATCTCTCGCTACGCGCCTGAGTCGGACATGGCATGATATTTTATCTGCACAAGTCGGCTTCGTTAAAAATAATTGGAAATAATTTCAACGAATCTCAACGAGTCAACTTCCTTCAATGAGATGTTGACATGGCGAGATAATTTATATTGACATCATTTGACGTCATTTGGATAAGAAAAAATTTTTCTCTTTAGAATTCTGAAAGCCACAACACATCTATGCATTATTTATTAGTGTTTCTGATGCCTTAACAAATGAACAAAAAATCTGGGAAATATAGCTTCTACATTTTACAATTCTCAACATGACATTTTTTTTTAAAACTATTCACATAAACATTCAAGACATCTTTCACAAAGTCAACAGGGATGATCATAATCTGGGTTGTGTTTATTGGAAGCAAATCAAGCTTACATTTGCAAAGATATGCACTTTTCAAGATTTGTATGTTTGGCCCACCCCATGACATGTATACACAATATAAACACGCTCTTAGCAATATTCAACCGAGGACACACAGCAAGGAATATCTGAGAGTAAACACACATTGCTGTCGATTCCAGTGAATCAACTGTGGACATGTAAACACAACATAAACATGCTCTTAGCAATATTCAACCAAGGACACAAAGCAAGGAATATCTGACAGTAGACACTTATTGCTGTTGATTCCAGTGAATCAACTGTGGACATGTATACACAATATAAACATGCTCTTAGCAATATTCAACCGAGGACACAAAGCAAGGAATATCTGATAGTAGACACACATTGCTGTCCATTCCAGTGAATCAACTGTGGACATGTATACACAATATAAACATGCTCTTAGCAATATTCAACCAAGGACACAAAGCAAGGAATATCTGATAGTAGACACACATTGCTGTTGATTCCAGTGAATCAACTGTGGACATGTATACACAATATAAACATGCTCTCAGTCACATTCAGAGAGAAACATACTCATATTCAGAAATGCACGGTCATATGACATTACAACCATACCTTGGCCTTTGGCAAGGAATAAAAAAACAGCGGAGAGGTTACCTATAATTGCTCCACAGGGGACTTTTTTACCGGTCTGGATTTCATTCCCCTTGGGCCATTTCACCACCAGACTATATGGAAGCCTTGGGATAAATAGAAAAATTATAAACACCTTTGGGCAAAAATGAAATCCATGACTTTTCCATGATCAAATGCCTGCCGATGAGAGGGTGTTTTTGTCTGTATACATGACATTACAGGAATGAATGACACGGATTGCTTCCTCGTTCTTCATATGAGTAAACAAGTAACTGATATGATTAAACAAGTAGGTCTGTATCGCATTATACTAAATTTATCGATTTTGACAATATTTGTGTATTCCCCAACTCCCCCCTACAGAATATCCATTTTTCCCCCTACAGTGGCCCTACAACCCCCTCTTCCCTACACAGGGCTAAAATCCCCAAAGGGTAGGTATTTTCCCCTACGAGTGGCAGCCTTGCTATGTGTGGTATATTTTGTAGGGCTTTGGCTGACCGGCCTAACCAAAATGGCACAAAGTATAAAATAATAAGTATTTTTAATGGCAAACGTATTACCATGCAATCATTACAATATACAAAGCTGCCCCAACGTAATCGCACTTAAAACATGAATACTTTTATGAATTACTATCAAACCGGGAAAATGTTAAAAATATTTAATACACCAAGATTAATTGTACACAAGTGCAACACTGCCACCATGTGCTGTGAGAGCCTGTGCTCAAAAAAATGAGTTAAGCTTCGAGCAAAATGTTTTCGCAAATGGACAGCCTTTGTCACATGACTGCAATTGACCAATAAGACACTCACTTGCCCTCTTCCTCCTCCATGCCCCGCTTCAACATGCGATCGCTGGCCGACCTGTCCAGCTTCGACAGCGGAAACGTCTTCACGTCGTTGTAGAGCATCTTGGGCTCCTGTCAATATACATACATCGAAGGTCACGATGCCGATTGTTGATCTCAAAACTACCTCTGGGCTCTCCCCAGAACTGTAGGATTGTAGCGTGTTTACAAGCAAACTGTCACATACGCATATACACACGCCGGCATGACTGCATAGATTCCTTGAGACAACCGCAAGGAATCTATAATAAATGACCTCATCAAGAATTAAACATAACCCCAACATACCCCCACCCCACTTGTTCTAAGTTTTGACCCAAAAAGACCTTGGATCTGCACCAAAAACAATAGGGATCATGTACTCATAGTGAGAAACACACACACCAAGTTTAAACTTGATCTGTCCAGACATGGTCGACTTATCATGTTTACAAGCAAAGCGTCACATACACACACATGCCGGCACGACTGCATAGATTCTTTGAGACAACCTCAAGGAATCAAAAAGCTGTGGCAATTAAAGTCTATATTCCATTCCCATCCCTGGTTTAAAATGCATTTTATTAAGTATTATTAAGATGATTGGTAAATTTCTGAAAAGTTAAGGCTGGGTTAAAGTTTTGTAAATCCCATTATGGGGTTATTTTACAAGGGTTATGTCAGCACACAAGGACCAATTACATAATACTAGGTTTAAAATAAAAATTAACTGGGGGCATGATTCATACAAGAGGCCCAAACAAATGAGTCAAAGCAAATGAACTGAATTATTCTGTTCGGAACAGCCAATATTTACTCACCTAATGAGTACTTACTTAAACAATACAAACACTTTTAAAATTAATCAGGACTTAAGAGCACTCAGCGCAATTAAGTACAAATATTTCCACATTTGAAATACTTGAAAGATCAAACGTTTCCCCATATTGGAAAGTTCCAAAATCCAAAGCTCTTTTCTTTGTCAGACTAGGGAACACATACAATGTGCCAATAGATCATGGAGTTAATTCCAAGAATTTGGAAAGAATTTAATATTATTTATACTCCCCCCTGCCCCTCAAAAACAAAAACCTCAAAATGAATTCAATTTTATCTCACTTCACGTCAGATATTACATATATCAACAGAACTTTACATTCAAACAAATGTTAGCACGTTAGCAATGTTAGGCCTGCTGTTAGCATCTTAAAGTTGCAAGACCAAGTTTACAGTAATAACAAACTATTAGATTAAACAACTGAACATTTACAATGTGCAGCTATACAGTAATATGTAATGTCCATATCTTTGTTCTAAAATATCTCCCAAAATAATTCACATAGAGGGCCACCATGCCCTCCAAATATGAAAAGCTAGCGCAAACACTGCTATACATACAGTATATACCTCTCAAGACACATGAACAGCATGAATAACCGGCGAAACAGCGCTTTGCATTTTGGTACGATCCGACATTATATGAGAGTTACTGCCTACCTTTACGATCAGGTTGATGGGAGAACCATTTCCAAATTACTCACATCAGTCGCTAGGGAGTTAGGAGTCATACAAGACCAGTCCACCCACCACTGCCCAATGGGAGGTGACCTCTTTGTTTTTACTATACTCTTGCTCAGTATGAATGTCAATGGATGTGTGTCATCCCAGGCCACTCACTAACATAATGCTCATACCACTGATGATGGCACAAGGCTCAACTTATAAGACAGTTCACGGTGACTGAGTAACTATAGAATACCCTGCCTCAGCGATGTCCACTTTTTCAAACTCTTGGATTTGGAGTTTCAGTGGAAAAGTGCTTTGGAGAACGACACATCTTCATGTTCTTGATGCCATCATTGCTTGATTTTAACGACTGAATATCCACTTTGGAGCTGGATTGGTAGTCATAGTCAAAGTGATGATGACCTTAACTTTGGGGCGGGTATTCTATAGTTGTAGGTAAGTATAGGTAAAGTACTGGTCACTAGTATTCTCTCACATCCCCCCCCCTCTCTCTGCTCATAAACATCTTTTTTGACTCACACATCACATCTACACTTACACAACAACCATATAATGTTAGTGTCATATATAAATAGATGTTCCATATACTCTGTGATATATTTCAATAACAACTCACCCCATCCACAACCAAACAATACTCACAATGCTATAATACTGGTTGCTAAAACTGACCACAAACAAGCCCAGGACATCTATGGATGGTTACCTGCTCTATATTCCTTGTAAAACAAGCCCTGGACATCTATGGATGGTTACCTGCTCTATATTCCTTGTAAAACAAGCCCTGGACATCTATGGATGGTTACTAGCTGCTCTATATTCCTTGTGAAATCACAAAACAGCCATCACTGGCAGAACTATCCCCTGGCTCGCCACAACCCTTTATTCCACATGTGTTCCTCTACTCATTGCAATATTCCTGTGAATGAAACTCCATTCATAACCTTCTACACAGCCCTACCTAATGCAGCATTCAACACTTAGCACTATAATGCTCATCAGACACCACAAGATGTCACTCTTTTGTCATTGTTGTCAAGTGGAAGGTGATGATGATAATATGATGGCCTTGGACTGCTTTTATTGCTATTGTCCAATCAAAGTTGACCTACCCCCCCTCCAAAGTCTCAAGTTACTCTTTCAATTGATGGGAATCTTGCACCATGCCTGACCGGTCATGTACAATAGCTTCTGAACACTGACAATTCAAACCACCTTTTCAATTGATGTAGACTTGTCAGGGTGGAGCTAATCCATGGCCATAACATACACAAGTACAAACTACTTAATTGCTCATTGGTGAGTGGAACTAACCTTCTTTACAATGCCACCTGTATGTAATGTTATCACTTTCCATTAATTCATTAATTCCATTAATCCATTGATTCATTAATTCTAAAATTCTTTTAGAATTATTGATTCTTTGCTGTTTTAAAAAAATATTTTCTTTGATTTTTTTAGCGTGTTGTGATGATGATCCCAAAAATGAGTTCTGACATTGATTATCTCTGATGGTCAATCTTTAAAAAAAATCACCACCAGGTCATGTAATTGCAGTGCAAACATTGGTGGACGAAATAAGGAATTGATTAGCAGTTTCAGATCATCACTCATTAAATGAACACCCCATACAATAGCAATTGCTGTGCAACAATTTGTTGTGTTTTTATTTCTCATAATTTTTTAAATGAAGAACATGTCATCTTAAAAGGACTTTAATCAGACTTTAATTTGGGGTTAAAAACATCCTCCTAAAATATGTTACATTTTACCAGCTACATATAAAACTGTCATCTGGATTTACATAAACGTTTGTTTATATCTCATTGGCCATTTTTAAAATGCGCCTGTATTAAAAAGAACAACACCAGCTGATTGGCAGCAGCCCGTTTCTGATCATGTTTGAAAAACAACATTTTCTCATGTTTCTGTTCTTTCCAAGAAGAAATTGAAGAAACTGCTTAGCCAATTTGCCAATTTTTAATCCGTTCTTCTTTACATGACCACACCACTTTTACGAGCAACCACTTCCTAATCAGTCAAAATGGTTAGTCAAATTGATTCCGATGTTTTCAATTTTCGAGACGGAAACTGCCATGCTATCCAGTTTAATATTTCCTCCCTTGAACATTGTTGACTACACTTACAACTGCCCCTAATGACAGGTGACACTTCGATAGAAAGCATTTTTTATAAAGCTTACCAGAGCGATGCAAATGTCAACATCTACCACAGGGGAGAAAAGCGAGGACAACGACTTATCCTTCTTGGAGAATGAAATCAGTCAAATCCACAAAATCCATCTTTATCGTACCATTTTGTTTCATGTGTATTACAGGCTGACCCACCCAATCCTCAAGAGTATATATAATGCAGGATATTACTTCTCGAGACAACAAATCTACAACAAATCTAGCAGTCTCACTAACCTAACTTATCATGGAGGATAATACTTCTTGAGACAAGGTGGAAGTAATTGTCCGTGGATTTGGTGACTGACCATTGGGAACCATTACGGGAGAATTAAATACTGAAACATGCATGGCTGGCACAGATGCTGACAATGCAGATATATTCAAATGTTTATAAAAGTAAAACCCATTTCTTTGTCTTGGTATCTTGGTAATTTACTAGGATTAATCCCTGTACTAATCACCGTTAAAAGGACACTAGTACCAAACGACAAATTTTGTTGGAGATTCCTAGTGCTATCATGGACATCATGTATCTTCTTAAAAGGTTAACAACTAATTCTCTCCCCGAGTATGCTAGAAATCTGCTAGACTGGTCAGTTAATTTACTGTAAAGGAGGCATGGGGCACACCTTTCACAGGGAGTTCTGTCTGTGTATTTGAGTTTGTTGCCAGACTTGTTTATCAGTGGGTAGGAATTAGGTGCTTGTGTGACAGTTACACAAAACGTCTTCCAGCAGAGATAAATCAGTTAGGCTTTTCAGAATATTAATAACCTCTGAGAAAATCCTTATGGCTATTCCTCACAGAAGTATAAATATATTGGTTTTTATAGCGTAATGGTGACCACGATTACCAATTGTGAGCTTAGGCAAAACCAACAGGATATATCAAAGGGTCATCGGCCTCTAAATGTAGCTCCTTTTAACTTAAACTGGAAATGTAATTCTCTTAACGTCGCTGCTGCTGGCAAAATCACTTGCTGCCTGCTAAGAAATTAATACCGAAAGATAAGATACACACAGCATATATGACAGCTGTTCCTCACAAATTGACAGTCAACGACAACTCATCAATTTGTAAATTTCCGCCAAAAGTAAGGAAAGGTTCCAGAGGGTTTCCGTCTTGGTGTCGTAGGCAGGCACAGTTTAACCGACATGTTCAGAAATTGCAATCATCTAAAAGTTTCCTTTAATTATGGAATTCTGCACTGTCGCCTTCAAGCATTGCTCGGGAAACTTTGTTTGCCAAAATTTGGCATCGACAAAAATCATTCAAGTATTGTAATCAAAATTTGTTTCCTAGAATATGCTGAATTTGTAGCTCTAGAGATAAAATTGGAAGGTTTTCAAGCTCTATTATTTTCAAGTTTGGTATTCTATTCCCCATGGCCCTCTTCAGTGTGATCATCTTTCCATTCGTGAAATTTATCTCTACCCGCATAGATGCTACACATAAAACTTTTACGGTGTAATATCTATAGTTCTAAGGTTCTCTTCCGGGGGAATAACAACCAGTCATAATACTCCCTCCCCTTGCCAACTTCATCCCTATCGGGAGCAAAAATTCAGCAAATCCGTCGTAAATGATTCAAAGCCCCGAATGTTTGATGTGAATTGCATCTAACCAGATAGAATCTGACACCACGTCACTGGGTGGAGGGACCCAACCATTTACTTAATATAAGTCAACTTTTTTTTTTCACTTTTTACCAAATAAACAGATATCAGAAAAGCCTAGGGTTTTAAGATGCCATCATTGGTGTTGGTGCCTTTCCTGTAGTCCTTTGGCAGATCTAATTCACAGACATTTAAATTGGAAAGATTGTTTGGTTAAAAACAGCCTCTGACATAAAAGTCTACTGGGGGACAGATATGGCTTGACCTTTGACCCTATAACATTGAGGCTTATAAACTCCCCAGGTGTGCTACATAATATATCAACTTCAAATCTTGGCAAAGGGCCAAGTCAGAGCTATACTCACTCACAGCTGTTTGCTCACTCAATACTATACTATACTCATCTAGTCAAACAAGTGGCCATTGATCCAGAAAAGGGGAAGCCATTGTCTCTAAAATCATGTCAACAAATTATCAGTATTTCTCCGTCACCCTGTACAATTGCTCTATTTATTGGTGGCTTCCAACTCCCTGTGCCTCAAACCAAATAAAACAACTAGAACTATAAACATAAGGGGAAAGGAACACACTGTCCAATGCATGTGGAGGGTAAAAAAACAACAGAAAAAAGAGAGGTCATGGGCACTTTTACACCAAAACAGTGAGAACAATGGTCCAAAGTTTGGCTCCAGACCACATTAAAGATGTTTTTTCAGGAGAACCAAACAGGGGTCACATTTGGCTGAAAGATTGTCCAGTCATCCCTATAGTAATGGAAGAAATTAATCACCAATGTGAATAGAGCTCTTTCAAAAATGGGATAGTTCCATAAACAGACTGGTAACCCTCTAATTAGCTACTGGACATGTGGGGTGTAGAGATATTTTGCACTTTGAGAATGTTTATATGTTGAAACTTTGATGGGTGTGGGCAAAGGGGTGGTGGTGGTGGGGGGTCTCCTCTCCATATAGGTTTACCACTTGCCAACCAGTTGACTTTGTGAAATTAAAGTTTTGATTAGTGTGATGTGGGCCAATCAGTGTTGTTTCCCCTGGATTCTACCTCAAGGTCCAAAAACATTGCACTAAAATTCTTAGTGTAGCCCAATAGTCGATTTCAATATTATTTTTCACTGTCGTTGGTAAAGTGATGAGGGCAGTGTTTGTTTAAAGGTTGATGAGGGCAGTGTTTGTTTAAAGGTTGATGAGGGCAGTGTTTGTTTAAAGGTCAATGAGGGCAGTGTTTGTTTAAAGGTCAATGAGGGCAGTGTTTGTTTAAAGGTTGATGAGGACAGTGTTTGTTTAAGGTTGATGAGGGCAGTGTTTGTTTAAAGGTTGATGAGGACAGTGTTTGTTTAAAGGTTGATGAGGACAGTGTTTGTTTAAAGGTCGATGAGGACAGTGTTTGTTTAAAGGTTGATGAGGACAGTGTTTGTTTAAATATCAGATAAGGTTTGTTATGAAGTAAACCAGGACATGTACAGGTTTCTTTCTTGTATAAAGTCACAAAAAAATGAATTTGAATTTCGATCATTAACAATTTCATTATGTATTGATATTTTACTTGCACTGTTTAAAACAAAACGAGCCCCCCCCCCCCCTCATTGGAAGTCCACAAGAGCAGTGTTTCTTGACTTGTAATTGTTTAGAAGTCAACCACACTTAGTGTTAATTTTGAAATATGATAAATTCAATCATGGCAGTGTATTTCTTGAACAGAAACACCCAGGTTGGTTTCATTTGCTACTTAGTACCATGAAGGCCACCTGTTACATTACACTGAATCTTGGCAGCCAATAGGTGGTAGCACCATGATGTTATTAAAGGCATGGAGAGTTTACAAGACCACAAATGGCACTAGATTTTGCTTGACCTTCCTTCCCTCTTTGGATCAAAGAAGCAATTTAATTCCAGAAAAATAATCAACTGTAGGCCACAAGGATGACCTTAACCAAATAAAGCCTCCAAGTTTGGCTCTGAACATAAAGAAAATAGAACAAGCAGGTAATGAATGGAGTGTGATCATCTAGGGGGATTACACCAAGGACAACCTATTTGAGGCAAATTTTTATTGCAAAAATATTTGGTATGAATAGAGTTGGTTGTTTGGGTTCATTGTAAATAATGGCCATTAGGAGAGTCCATGCACCAACAAGGTAAAGTCCCTCTAAACTTCTGATATAATTATCGGATTCCTTAATTTCTTGATGAACATGACGTATCCTACCATACATAGTCGCTGTTTAGTGTGTAATTATTTTGTGTAGGCCTTCTTTGTACCCTTGTTGATTACCCACAATCCCGTTGCACTCAACAAATGTGAATAGGCTTATTGGAAGACCCAGTATTTTTCAAATGGCACACAGCTGCCTACACGCCAACGGCAATAATACCTAAGTAGACACCCTACTCCTTTCATTTAGGATATCAAATCTCTGATGATTGACACTTGCATCTATTTGTCAAACCATATATCAGGTCAATGCAAACAATGTACATTATATGGGACGTATATAATACCCAGGGAACTGCGCCTCACCGATCTAGTGTTAACCTGGCTTAAAAAAAAAAATATGTCACATGCAACATTTCCCAATTATTAACGCAGAGAAAATTCAAATAGGTAACAAGAATTAATTGATAATGGTCATGAATACGTAAGTGGTGGTAGCATACTGGCCATACTACATCAGGGTTAGTACTACAAGGGCTCTTGGTGGTCATAGACACCTTTTGGGGCTGTTTGGACCCCCAACATTTGGATTTGGGTGCACCTAAGGGGGTACAAAATAGATTAGAATATAACATGTTGATTTATGCGTTACTGGATCCTGAAATTTCAGAGCAATCACTAAGATGCTAACCCTGTTACCCAGGAACCTGCTGCCTCAGAGGCTGCCTGCCTCATATAGTGCTAACTCACCTGTATTCATTGCGTATCACAAGTAGGACTTTTAACCCAAGGGTACGTAGGGTGTGTTTGTATTACCCAGGGACCTGCCTCAACAGAGTGCTAACCTGGGTCTAACCTTTGTTTACCTGGTTCCTTATAAAGCCTTTCATGTAGTCCTTTAATACGTATCATAATTAGGACTGCCACAAAACTGACAGAATTCAATGATGTT
>JAODFY010231300.1:0-10400 GCA_027580055.1 Paracaudina chilensis | reverse complement strand
AGTGCAGTCTATATATAACTTACATGATTGTAGGCCTACCTGTCTTTCCGGGCTCATGGCTGCGGCTTATTTTTTGTACTGCATTTGTATTGGTCTAAATAAAAATCTGAAGAAAGGGTTATAACAGTTTGGATTTCCGGGTCTAGTTTGTACCCTTCGTGGCTACCCACAGTACGTTTCACCCCACAACCATGAACTGGCTTACTCGTCTGTACCTGTCTGGCCAGTGGCGACGGGAAATTGTCACTTTAGAAATAGTTATGTTCTGGTGTTTGAAAAAAAACTGTCGCCTGCAAAAAACGCAGACCAGATAAACTATGCTATACCATACGTAACAACAAGGCACCTCACCAAAAAGCCCGCCAGTCGGCCTATCGAAGTTGTTTAATTTTGTTCTCAACGACAAAGCCGCTCTAAACAGGCGTAAATTGAACACCACCGCTTAAGGCCTTCTCAAGGCCATCAAAATAGGCTTTTCAAATTTAGAGTGTATTGTTATGTACCCATTGTGCACGTCAGGCTGTTTTTTATTATTATTTGCTAAGCTACATATTTGCATATTCATAAGTTTACTCACGGGCAAACTATCACAGTGACTCACTACTTCGGAAAGCCCTCTTCAACAGTTACACAGAAGTTGGGAACCAATGACCAGAAACTTCACGCGTGTAGGCTAACGCGAAACAGAATTAGCCAAAGCCGAATAAGTTTAGCCCTCCGTCGGACGTATCTCAATCAGTATGCCGATAAGTCAGTAGTGCGGTGATTTCCGTTGGAATTGTAAGACTATACGGGTCTATTAATTAATTCGTTCAGTGGGATTATTGAAAGAGTATTTTATTGAAATTCGATTCATAGACATTGGCTGGTACTGTTGTTGGCAGTGCGTATAAGAGTTTTGTGTTTGTGTTGTCTCGTTTTTTACAATTTTGGATTATTTATGGTTTTGCTCGTTTGTCGATACAACATCATTTGCGGTGACACTTGGAATATATCCAGGAAATATTGCAGCGGGTAACGTTGTTTTGGTTCAGGTAAGCACTTATTTCTTATGTATTAGTATTTCGTATAGGTCTATGTTTTTATAGGTCTATGTTTTTATTCGCGTAAAACTTCGTTTTACTTCATAATAGCCAGGAACATGATTCTTTGTTTCTTGAAACGGGGCTATGAAATTGAATGACAGTTTACCATTTGTAACTACTAAACTATAGGCTCTATAGATGAAAGAAATTGACTTGTATTTGAAATGGCGAAAACATACATGTAGGCTTAAAAATAACTAGATGCGTTCGTTTGGGTAATAAACAAATCGTGTAGGCTTGTTGTGATTACAGGTAGGTTCGAAGAGTTGCCAAGTCGGCATGGGGTTTGCGGTTTGCCCAAGACAAGTAAGAATAATTTTCGTCTTAATTCGTTTTTCATCGAAATCCAGTTTAATCATATTACACATTAGTATAGGCCTAATCGTCTGGTTATAATATAGGCCATATGTTATAAATGTATAAATCCCTATGTCATTCATTTTCTATACGTTGTTGAGTTGTGATAGATTTAGAGGAGGGGAGTGGTCTAATGAAAAATACAATTCTACAAAATTCCTTTAAAAAAATGGAATATTATTCCTGCATGGACACGGACACCCGAGCCAAACTATGATCTGACAAAGATGAAATTAATAAATTATTTGGTTTGTATGTATATAGATTTCTTTCTAAACCTTGAGTTAGGCCTATGTAATCATTTAAATATGGTAACGCAAAAATATATTGGTTCTGTAAAAATTTAGCTGATCAAATGAATTTACTGAATGATTGTCGTGACTGCGTTTGAATCAACCACATTGTTCACGACTGGTTGGACTTTGACACCTTTGTCGTGTTAACTGAGTTAACCTTCTGACAAACTGTAGGCATGTACAGTCAATATGCCTATATACATAACTTCACACAATCTAATAACCAAAGACACAGTTTGCTATATCAACACTAAATAGCTTTGCCAATTTGGTTCCAAAGTGGACGATATTGGCTTAGTTGAACACTTTTGAAACTATGAAAGAACATATCCCCGTTGTAGTAACTTTAAGTGCAACTATACACCTCAGTGGGAAAGTTTACTAACATGTTTATTAAATTAGGTATCTGTTAGTTTTCGGTTTCACCGGAAACTCATGAGAAATCGCTACTTGCAACTCCACCTTTCAATGTGATTGTTTTTTTTATATAGCAGATATACCGATGTGGTAATACAAAAATTATCATTATCCATGGGGTGGGGGCGGCTGGGGCGTGGTCAGTTGTTCCACCCAATGCATTTTCATGCAAAATGTAGAAAAAGGAAAGAATGTGAGTTTCCTGTTTTGAACCTCAAACGAAATGCCCCCCTCACGCCGATACCCACACCATGCCGGTGCATATGGGATATTTCATTGGTAATAAACAATCTAACGAATGTAATTTGAGAACGATAACACACTTTGTAAGTGCGGAAAACACTGCAAGCTTGTTGAAGGATCATATACCGGGTATAGTGGCAGGATCCTTCGACCACTGATTTAAGGTAAAAACCTTTAGAATACAAATAACTCCCAATGACATGATCGGTTGTTTAATGATTGATGGGACCAGACAGTCCAGACTCACTAGAGTTTTTGGGGTATACGCGTCCCCTAATTGTGATCGGGATTTGTGATATTGATAAAGAGTTATATATTGTAACCCCATAATATGATTCCCCTTCTTGTGCCCCTACTTCGAAAATTCTGTCGACGTCACTGCATATGCAATTTGAATTATAAATCACTTTCGAGTAAGCTAAATAATGCTTTATGTACATAACTTCCTTAGAGAGATTGTATATTTGATCGCATTGACTTATTGTAGTATTGATCGCATATAATACGAACACATACGAATTTGTTTCGGACTGATGAATTTGCATTGGGTGTGTTTTATACACGTACGGTTATGCATGTTATGAGTTTTACTGGGTGAATATATGCATTGTGTTGACTGTTGAGCTTCGAAGGTGTTAAAAGTATGGAACTAAGCCCCACATACCGTCTGTAAGATTCTCCTTTTAAAGGTAACCCGACAGCTCTCGCCCCAATATGCTAGAAATCTGCTAGACTGGTCAGCTCAATTTCTGGTATTATGGGGTTTTTACCAATCACGAATTTCATGGGGGGGGGGGGGGCGGTGTGAAATTCAACCTATACAGATTTACTTTGTAGTACATGGTGTTATAGGCATTCTCATTTATATATATATACATATATATATAAACATTTTACAACACTTAAATATATGTTATAATTATTGGAAATAAGAAACTGCAAATCTGGTCAGCACATATTTATTTATAAACCATTTTAGAACGTAAACCAGTCAAAAATTTGCCGATTATTCGATGAAACGGAATATTGCAAACTAAACGTGTTCAAATCGTGCAATATAGAATACACAGAGGAAGCATTGGTCGCAATATTATTTGGCGCTTTAGCGAAACATAATTTTATATGGAAAGAATAAAAAACAGTATAGGCCCAAGTTTGAGCGAAACGATTATGTAAATACCACGCCTCGACCAACCTCCCTTCAAGTTTTGGTCAAAGGTCAAACTTACCAGGTTCGAGAGAATGGGAGCGGGTAAACTCCCGCTTATAGCGTTATATCATGTGTTTATTATATAGGTTAGATGGGCGCGCGGTGGACAACTGACCTGCTAATTATTACCTGTTGACAACAGGTTATGAAGTTATCATCACCCAACAACAGGCTGTTGTTGTGTGATGATCACTTTGTGAATGTCATTTTTTTTAAACATATGTTTGTAATTATTACATGGCTGTATAATGTATCCAATAGGACAATACATCGACCCTGGTCTAACTGACTCAATCATCGTGGTTTTATATACTCGACCAGCCGACAGTAGGAGGTGTCATAATTGAACCAAATCAGATTAAGATGTTCAGCTTTAAATAAAACCCGGTTTTAATTTAAAAAAAAAAATTGGATATGCCTACATAGCCTTATTTTGAATACTAATTACCGGTTGTTTTGTTCGTGGTTTAGCATAGTAAAAAATTGGCCATTGTAGTGAAAAAATTGCTTTGATTTTGAGTTTAATTCAAACTTTTTATTGCATTTGGGACTTTATATTCACCATTTATAACACATGATTATGATACGTGAATATAACACGTCGAGTACATATTCAACCATGATTGAAACCTATATCACTGAGAACTGAACGAAAAATATAATCAGATTTTGTAATTAATGTCTTAGGCATAATAGCCTAGTTGTCAGGAAGGCCGAAAAAACGGCCATGGTCATGCAAAATAATGGCTGAGAAAATTTGTAAAACGTCTCAATTAAGCTCTTAATTCTTAAAGTTCCTTATCCGACTGACGCTCAATATATATAAACTTATATAATTGGTTCATTAATCATTATGCATGGGCATAAGGTCCTACATGCCTGGGCATACGGTCCTTCATATGCCTGTATCTTTGTGTCCAGTGTAGATCATGTAAAGACAGTTTTGAGTATAGCTTGGTAGGAGGCCAGGAGAGTGCGATAAGCAAGTTTGCTGGTATATTATAGTCATTACATTAGCTGTTTAGTAATACAGTATACAGGTATACGACTGACTTGCTATTTATTTTGGCGCGTATATACCGTATAGACCACCTATAGGCTATATGTTTCATTTCGCAGGGTTGGAAAAACTGACATTGTTGTACCGTGCATATTATCTATGACAAGGTTGATTGGTTTGCATATGGGCAATTATTGTAAACAGAGTGAACACGGGTAGCACTCAATTTATATATTAACCTATACATGCATGTTATTATTTCAAGGCTGTATAGGCCTAGTGTAGACTATCACCGCAAAATTAGTTTCGCATAGGCATATATATTATCCAATGAAATTCGTGATTGGTCGAAGCCCCATAAATAGCAGCAAATGAGCTGACCAGCCTAGCAGATTTCTAGCATATTCTAAACATTGGAGTGAGGACCAATCGATTTCGGTCTATCTTGCCGGGCAAAACAAATAGGCCTAGCCTCTGTGGCCGCAACGTGAAACCGCTCAGCGTATTATTTATTATGTTTGTCTTTTTCCCTCTTTCCTTGAATCTGGTATTACTGTTGAATTGTTACATTGGAAACATACCGGTGTTTGCGGGACGGAAATTCACGAAATTGATATAAAAAAGGCGGAACCAAAAGTTTGACGACCGATCAACTTTCCGAACAGCGGCCTTGAAATCGGTAAAAAAAAAAATGGTTGCAATGAGGGGGGTACATGGGAGGGCACCAGGACTGACAAGATCGCAAAAGGGGACACGTGTCTCCAAAATTGTGCGCCCCCCCCAAAAAAAAAGAAAAAAAAAGAAAAAAAAAAGATTTGTGACATAAATGAAAAGACGTGACTTATGTTTGCTGATGCCCCCTATAGCTCCCCGCTGAAATGTTGGGCCCCTACTTTGAAATGTCTGGGGATGCATGAGCTTTGGGGAGGGCACTTTTTCATGCTTTGGAGATGATGGAAACGTGCCACTGAGCATCCCCATACTTCCGGTTCTGCCGCTCCTGTGTATACATATCCAAATGTGTTGGGCGACACAAGTAGGCTGCTTAGCTTAACACAGTGAATCTGATGTACTTTTAGTTCAATATTTACAGTGATCTATGTTTTTTCTGTGTATGTTTTCAGTGTGTGTCCATTATTTAAACGTATTATTTACGTATATATATAATTATATAATGCGAGACTGTCGTTCCTACTTTAATTTGCCTAATGAAAAGTGCAGCGGGATTTCGGGAATTACCGAGACATCCTGTGCGTAAGCCATACGCCCCGCAGGTGGCTACAAAGTACGTCGTTATATGAGACATATAAAGGAAGAGTGTATAAATATTAGCAACAATATAATTATGTCGTCACAACTCATGAATGATAGTCAGTCAGTCGACACTTTCACACTAATTACAATCAACCAGCTGACCGCTTCTGTAAAACAAACACACACGCTGGTGGACTGTGGGCGTGGTGGCGGCCAGTATTCAAAGCTAAACAACTCCGGATGTCCCCGGATATACCATAATAATACGCTAGACTGGTCAGTCCGTTTGCTGTTATGTATATGGGGTTTATTCCAAGGATTCAATGATATCATGGCCTCATGGGGAAAGACAGTGAAAGTTATTTGTGAAGCGAGCGCCCTCAGACTTGTACTTTTACTCTATAGGCCTATTCAGATGTCACTTTTATTCATAAGCCTGTATTTTGAAGCATGAAGCTGTTTAGTTTTCCCTGTTCCCTCCATCCGGAAATATGCTACCGATACTGCCCAACATCTCCATCACAAAACACATGCAATACAGCCTTCTTTAAACGTTTCATTCCGCGAAACTGTCAAACCTGTACTTTACACGCAATCACGGGATGTTGTTCATGCCGCCGCATGTTTTTATTACTATATTACTATAGGCCTAACTGTTTTGAATTGCAAATAGTATTGACTAAATTTGATTTGTTTTCTTAATAGAATCCTTCGGGCTTTCGGTTAATATGATGTACATAACAATATTCAGGGTAGAATTACTTACTCAGCGAGGTCATTCAAGCACTAATCGATAACATTGAACGTATGTACACCCACAATCACATTATTTTGTGTGATTACTTTGAGTGCTGTGACGTCATCTGACAGTATACAAAATGGCTGATCTTCAAATCGAGTTTTAGTAAGCTTTTCATTTGAAAGTTTTTGTGTCAGTTTGATTTATATTAAAAGCTAAAGGGTTGATCAGAGAGGGATATATAGGCCTTTTGCCTAACACATAATATGTTTACCTGGATTTATCATGTACTGTCCCGTTAAGGTGGGGTTGCAAGTAGCGAATTCGCATGAGTTTCCGGGGACACCGAGAACTCACAGATTCCTAATTTAATGAACATGTTAGTAAATTTTCTCATTGAGGTGTTTATAGTTGCACCTGAAGTTGCTACAACTGGGATGTGTTCATTCATAGTTTCAAATGTGTTCAAATGAGCCAGTTGAATATCTTACTTTTTGGTAAGTTTTGTTACTTGCAACCCCACCTTTAACGTATAGTAATAATTTGTTCTGGGCGTTTTAATAATAGACCTACTTCATTGCCAATATGGTTTGTCTAATTGCAATATACGCTGCATATACACACCACCAGTATATGCTAATGATACTACACCTTCAGTTAGTGTGTTCAGCAGTTAGTGTAATTGCTGTATTGTAGCTATTGAGTTTTTCATGTTTTTCTCAGGAACCACGTGGTCTCGAGCTAAATTATATTTTAATGAAAACTCTAAATTGCTATAGTAACCTCGAGTCTAATATAAGGAGTTATTATACTATACTATAGTATATAACAAATTGCCTACGGTCGTCTGCGCAGAGAGCTATTGAAAGTTTCCGTGTAGTCTCTCTATTCAAGGCTTAAGTCGTGTGGATTAAAGTCTTACAAAATGTCGGTAAACAGCCAAAACCTCAAAGGCGAGATAATATTGGCACGATAGGTGTGGAATTAATAGCATGTGGTCATGTTCACACCACTATCATAGCTTACGCGTACCTTATAGTACGTAAAATCCAGATTGATCTATTCTATCAACACTATCAAGGCCGCTCTAGTGACCAAAACCGGAGTATATTGTGGTAAATAGACTGACGATATGCCTACTCAGTATAATAGCGGCAATCGGAACGAAGACGGTTTTTAAACGGAACATTTTATCAAGTGCGCATGCTCAGATTTTTTATTTTAGACAAACACGAAAATCGCACATACCTAATTATAATGTTATTCGTTTATGTAGTTTACAATCCGTAAAGTTATAGAGATCGTATATAAATCGTATAAAGTTGGCCTTTGATTGCATATAATTATCATCACATTACGTCATTTAATCATGCATATCGCGCATATTATTATCATCACATGACGTCATGTAATCATGCATGAAACGATATAATTTAAAGAGCCAAGCAACACAATATATAGCTGTGTTTAATGTAGGTAGTGTTGCAGCAGCGTCTTGTGCAATTACTTCGCAAACAAAATAAGAGAGTGATCAAACCGTCACACATTTCCATCTCCGGGCTCTTCAAGTAAAGTATATATGCAGGTATCGTTGTTCCGTTCATTAACCAAAATAGGGTACCGGTATAACATATTCACTACAAACTTCAAATCAAATTCCAGGAAAAGTACGGTTAACCTCCGTTTAATTCGGTTAAATACAATCGATCGAATGCAAGCAAATACGAGAGTATGCAAGGCCATCGTCTAATTACAAATGTAAATCTTTTAAGGTAGAATTTTTCAAGGAAGAGTGCGACGTTCTATTCTATAGAGATTTTATATAACCACCTTTCTTTTGCATTGAGCAAAAAATTACCCAAACCAAAGTTTCATACCCCAGAATGCTTTATTTAACAAGAAAATAAAATGCTCAATTTTTTTTTGTATCGGCCGACAAAACAGGATACTTAAAACACAAATAGTGTGTAAAGTGGTTAAAGTAATAGTGGTAAAGTATATGGTAATAAACTTTTGGTTACAGTGTAAATACTATCAGTGTTCTATGTTTGTCTCTGATGTGTTTTCAGTGTATATGTGATTTATGTACATATCGTTACCGTGAATTGTCAGCACTCGGCAGCACCATCGGCAAAAATTAATTTGATTGCTACTTTCAGAGAATAACCCATCACTATATATAGTGATGAAAGTCCCATTAATAGCTGCAATTATGGTTGTTGAGACATTGATTTTAATTAAGCATCTGGCAACATTTATCAACTGGCAACATTTCGTCAGCTCACTTCCATACCAAATTATATTGCATGCCAAAGTTTTTAATATTTTTGAAATATATTGAACACAGGGGTGGCGCCAACAGGGGACTAGGGGATATAGCCCCGCTGAGAGGTCTACCACCCCCCCCCATCGGGGGAAAATTATGATTTCGTCCAGGAACACTGGAGCAAAACAAAATGGCCAATTATCCCGTATGCACTGTCCCCGACAACTCACGCGGTGAGCTTACCCCTAAGGCCCTAACACCTTCACTTCATGATTACCGTCACCGAATATTTTACCCAGGTAGTATCTGTAGATGTATATAGACCCTACGGATGGACTCCATGTGAGGCTGAAATGATGACTCATGAATGTGACCATAATTTTCTGGTCAACAATATCATGCAATAAAAAACTAGGTCCCCCATATGTGTTAAAGGCCCCCGGATGTTGTTCCAGCTTCCCAAAAAGACCAAATATTTTCGCGCGCAGTGACATTTCCTCCCGTGTATGTCCATTACACCAGATTACCGTCACTGACGTTTCCAGCACTGTAATGACTGTAAATATCTCTTGACTGGGTTAGAGAAATCTATATTTCCCAGTAATTAGAACTTTATAGGCCTAATATAAATTCTGCATCGATAGAATATTCGCAAATGGCCACAATGGTTGTTAAAGAATGTGGCCACGTTAAAATATGGTGTACATTTCTACCCCCACCCCCCTTTGGGTGAAGCTTAGCCCCCTTTCGGGTTAAACTTAGCACCGCCCCCTGATTGAACAGAATTGTTGCTCGAAGATTCTATTTCTATAGAGGTAACATATTTAAAGAAAAAAACACACAATTCAATTAGCCTTTATAAAAAAGTATTTGGATTCAATCATTTCAATGCGCATGTGTGATTTTGCCAGATTCGTAATTTCATTAATGTGAACTGATTTCAAAAGTCGGTAGTATAACAAACCAAAAATGCAATTACAATGAGACTTTCACAACTAAGTGCAATTTGCCCCCTTTGTTTAACAGAAAAGACTTTTTATCAGATAAGACTTGAGAAGAGGATGGTAATTTTGGCGCGTGGGTGGTAGTGATTTCAATTTGGTTTTCTTAAAAAAAAAAATGCTAGCACGAGAGCTCTAACGTCCATGTAGATAAATTCACCAGGTGCCATCACAGCGGTTACTTTATAGGCTTCCTTGGAAACAGTTCGGTTTAACCACTATGTCTTGTTTATCATAATAGTTTTTCAACAATTATATTACATTGATAACATTTGCCATTTAATTACGGCCCCTGTCGATAAATCGACTTCTCCTACATTAAAATCACAAAGACACCTATTTTGCATGAGCGGTTTTGACACAGGGGCTATAAACATGAATCAAACAGGTCCACCATATATATATGGTCATTCAGTATATAACCGCAGCCTTATATGAAGACATTGCCCCTCTCGTGTTTTATTCCTTTGGCAAAAGGAATCTATGCAGTCATGCTTGTGTGTGTGTGTGTGGGGGGGGGGGGGGGGGGGTT
>JAODFY010231189.1:0-10401 GCA_027580055.1 Paracaudina chilensis | reverse complement strand
ACCAATTTATATGAACAATAAAATAGCAACTGCTTTTATTAATTTCTCTTAATTTTTCACAAGGGGATTTCACAAGGGGTAAGCATTGCGGTCTCGGTCCTAGACCAGCAAAGTTTCTGCGACCTCAGGGGTCCGAGACCAAGACCGAGACCTCAGGGTGTCGAGGCCGAGACCGGCAAAAACTGGTCTCGAGACCTCCATCACTGCATGGTGTGTGTGCATTAGATTTTTTTTATGGTTTTCAGATATATCTCAAAAACCGAATGGCGGATTACTTTCAAATTTGGTGTCTCCACCAAATTTGTAAAATGTGACAAAAGCTTACATATGTACAAAAACTAGGTCAATATGATGATTTTTTGAGAAAAATAAGTATTTTTTTTATCAAATTCCAATTTTGGGGGTTATTTGGACATAAAAGCGAACATCTTATGGCCGATTAACTTCAATTTCGGTATACCAGTAAGCCAGGACATAAGCTAGCATCACATGTGAACAAGTTCATTCTGATAATAAAAATTATTTTTGAGATCAGCTACAATACCGTATGAACGATTAATCTCAAACGTGAGTAAAACATGAATCTTGACGAAAATTCAACAAATTTCAATCATTTTTAGCTGATATTATCAGAAACGTTTTGGAGGTCATCATGGGTCAATTGATGTAAAATTACTAAAAATTGTTTGATTCATATGAAACTTGGTAGGCCTACATATGGTCAACATTATTGCTGAAATTTTGAATATCATTTGGAGGTCAATTGAGGTCAAATTATTAAAAATTGTTTGATTCTCATGAAACTTGGTACATATGGTCAATATTTTGCAGAGAAAATTTGGAAGATCATCAAGGGACATTTTTTAGGTCACATTATCACACTGCTTTGGATTCACATGCAACTTGGTACATATAGTCAACATATTTCATTGGTTCACATTAGGCTAATCAATTTAAAAGTTAACATAACTTTGCCAAGTTTCTACACTTTAATTTTATGGTCTAATATTGTCGGGAATTTGTGCAGACGGGCATTGCACATGATTTAGCAATGAGATCAGCAACTCCGTGGCTTGCCCTCTTGTTTTTAATTTGCAATTCTATCCGTAATATCGGAAAATCAGAATCTTATATTTCCATTCTTGTATCAAAACAAAAGATATCTATAGCCGGTCTTAATATCATTCCTTTGATTCATATGAAATGAGAGATAACCATGACTAGCAGTGGCAGCAGCACGGGGAGAGGGCATTGGGGGAACATGCCCACAACCATATTTTTACCCCCAATTTTTTTTGTAAGGTTGGGGTGAGGTGTAAAAAATGTTTTTGATTGACAAACATTGTACCAAATCCCATCTGAGGTCATTTGATTATTCTAAAATTTTCCAAAGGGAGCCCCCTACCCTTAGACCCCTCCCAAGGAAGCACCATTTTGAATTGTGCCCCCTGCCATTCACAAACCACTCGCCGTGCCCCTGATGACTGGAATCGTTCTACCAAGGGTCCGTCGTTCCGATGTTGTTCATGTTCAATGTTTTATCCTAGATAAAACCTCTTGCTGATTGGTTTTGCTAAATTTAGAAGAATGACCTTGGGTTTTTTTAGTGTAAATCACCAATTTTGCAGGAGACTAAATGAGTATCGTGAGTTTAAAAACATGAATTTTAGCAAGATGTCAACCAGGCCTGTAGCCAGGGGTGTGGGTTTTAGTAAATAATATATATTTAAACAGAATATATTTATTGCAATAAATTTCAGCTTGAGGGACATGTAGTACTCCACATTCTTTATCTTTGCGTGCAGAAACACATTTAATTGGTGGTATCGCCATTTCCTGGGGGTAAAAATATTTGCTCGCTCTGCATGTGGGTATTAATGAATACAGCGATGTAGCCAGGCCTGTGATGTAATCATAGACCTGTGATGTCATCATAGACCTGTGATGTCATCATAGACTTGTGATGTCATCACAGACCTGTGATGTCATCACAGACCTGTGATGTCATCATAGACCTGTGATGTCATCATAGACCTGTGATGTCATCATAGACCTGTGATAAGCTAACTTAGGTAACCTATTGGGTTTGTCTCCTTTATTTGAATGCTGATTTCAGTGTCTTGTGTATTTTGTATCCTCTTTCACATAAGCTAAAGATACCTGTTGGGTTTGTGTCTCCTTTTAATATTTGGATGCTGATTTCAATGTCTTGTGTATCTTTGTATCCTCTTTCACATAAGCTAAGGTTACCTGTTGGGTTTGTGTCTCCTTTATTTGGATGCTGATTACAGTGTCTTTTGTATCTTGTTATCCTCTTTCATATAAGCTATAGGTTATATGTTGGGTTTGTTTATTCTTTAACAGCTCTCAACCCGAGTATGCTAGAGATCTGCTAGACTGGTCATCTCGTCTGCTGTTATGCATGTATTTAAGTACGAATTTCATGGGGAGACCTTCAGTGTCTTAGTTCAGTGCATACGGTCCACATCATAACCATCTGTTTTCGGTATAGCTCCATGTAGCTAAATTCAAGGTTTGAAATAACCACCGATCCCAAATTACTTAAATGGCAATTTGTCATCGTCATGTATTACCATAAGACATGCCCTTGCGCGTGTTCCTCGTATGTGCCATTTTTACGCCGCGGGTAGAAAAAAAAACCCATCGCGGATCCGAAGGCAAACGACAGAGATTTGTGAAGCGTTGTTTAATTGTTTAGTCAGTGGGCCTATATACCGATCGATTGTGATAGATATTTTTTTAACGGTTTTGCTTGGATTTTCTTTGTGCTAAAATGCACGGAGAGGCAGTTTTGAGGCAAACCACAGTGGTTTGACGCAAATTGCAATTAACTGAAGACTGAATCATTTCCATGCTGGGAGGATAATTAGTTCAGGCCGAACCAATGTCAGCCTTTCCGGTGTTCCATGTATGTAGTTATATACGCAAATTACTGTATAGCCCGCAGAGGTGTAAAACCTTTTTATTAATATATGTTTATATTTTTGAGTACCATATGGTGAAACTTTTATTGATGTAACACCGCTAAATCTGACGTAATACTTGTATTTCTCCACGGGGCGTACAGGATGTTCAGTTGCGGCGTGCCGTGGATTGATCACTGATGGTACAGGTCCGTGTGGTACCGTTGCAACCGCCACCCCCCCCCCCCGGCCCCCACATACCGCTCTAAAAAATAAAGTACAACAGGACAATGGACTGATAGGTGATTGTGTCTGCAAATATACCGGTACATATATGCTACTGATGTTAGAAACACGTGAAACAAAGTGGAAATTTATCATTTGTTTCTCTTCATGTCATTACTGTTAACATAAATGTGTTTCTTGAACGTGTGTCGGTGACGTCATTAGTCACTAACCACAAATAGCATAATCCGCTATAGCACTCTTCGCAATAAATTTTGTATTTTGAGATAATCATAATTGGTGACGTAAAATGTTAATTTCTTTAAGGCATGCCGGGAAATAAAGACTTCACACTGTGCATGCGCATTTAGGCTACAAACTGCAAAATACCACGATGGCGTATCTCCGCAAATCTCCGTAAAACATTTTGATAGTCCTTATAAACAGGTCTTAGATACAGTCCTTAGAAACAGATCATCATAAGCAGCAATGTGTAATTTAAGTATACAGCAGCATAAGTGTTTAAAAGAGCAGCCTACACTTTTACAATAGCAGCCTAAACTTTTGCAGTAGCAGCTTAAACTTTTACATTAGCAACATAAAGTTTTACATTAGCAGCATATATTTTAACATCAGCAGCCTAAACTTTTACAGCAGCAGCATCAACATTTACAATAACAGCATCAACTTTTACAATAGCAACATAAGTGTTTTAGAGCATCATCATATATGTTGGGTCTTTTGGCGTTCCATAGCTTCAGACATAATTGGGACGGACAAATTAAGGGTATAGACCACAAATAATTGCTCCATTAACTAACACACTAAATTTGATATTTCATAAGGCCGATTCACCATTGAGTGTTTCTTCCTCAACGTAAATATCAGAGTGGTTATGTAATTCTATGACGATTTAAAGGTGATATATCGTCCCAATTTTCACGGGACGCGTACACTTAATGACAATTGAACGTACATATTCGTAGTTTACAGTAATTAACATCGTACTTGGTAGATCATAAATACTCTTTGTGCTACGTTCTTTTGATAATACACCAAAGTTCTGCACAAGCGAAGTGAAAGTAGGCCCAGCTAACAGGAGGAAGAATATGTGGCGCTATTCTCAAATGTCAATACTTTGCTACAGCATTCAATATTGATTTAACTTGTTAACCTTTTGGGGTGGATCAAATATATATACACCTGGCATGTAGGTAATTGCTATGTTAATATCACCAGTTAAATTGGAATTGAACCAGAGAAAACCAAAAGAATTAACAATTATTTTAGAACAGGTTTATTAATTAAATTATTTTATTAATTAAATTCTTCAATTTCGATTGCTTTCAATTTCCTATTGCAATTACTACTTTATAGTCTTTGTATGTCATTATTCCTTTTAAAGTGATACACCCCCCCTCCCGGATACTTTACAACTATATTAGATTACGCCCATATACACGGAAAAAGTCTTCACCTCACCCCACGGAGAACTGACGTCATTTATATTACGTCATAAAGGAGAAGACGTAAAGGACTGCCGCGCATGCCAGGTATATGGGTGTCAGGGGTCAGTTTCACTCGTGAATTTTTCGGGGAAGATGTAAAAAAAATCGTTGAAGTACTTGACAATGACGAAATGATAGAACATTTTGACCCATCCCAAACCCCACCGCACCCCAGACGAGCATTGCTTCCCCTATGACGATATTTTTACCGTAAGGGTTATTGGTCAGTTTTTTTGTGTGTTTTTTTGGGGGGGTGGGAGTTCATAAAAAATATTTTACCCAGCGGCCATCCTCCCCCCCCCCCCCCATCCCCCACACATTTTCCCGTAACACATAAATTGGGGAATCTCAGGAATATCTGCATGGATTGTCTGTTTTTCCCCTTTGTCTCTGTTCCTGGTAGTGTATAGGCGTAACCATGTGTGAGTTAATTCAGTATATAATATTATTTCCCAGGGGCGTACATTCCCCCCCCCCCATACCCGCCCGGCCCTTCGGACGCCCATGTATATATTATTTGTATTTTACACATAAGTCCGTTTTTAATTTATTACCGATACGACCCTCGTCGCCCGTCGGTTTACATGCACCCAAATGAAATAAAAACATTATTCGTCCGTGTAAAATCGTCCATGTGAAATATACCATATAACCAATTTCGTCACTTAAGGAACAGTGTTAACAATCAACACCTTCTTTTATATATCTTACATGTGTTGAAACCGCAACAACGCTGTAAGCTCTGTACGTCGGCTATATGCAGCACCAATATAGAATATCATTCCCCTATTATAGTATAGTATACTATAGCATAGTACAGACATCAATTAGCCTACTATAGTATAGTATAGACAATCAATTATCGGTGACATACATTGCGTGTCTGAAGATGTGCCTTCGCTGGGATTCCCTGGCGGAGGACTCCCGTCGTTATGATTTCGATATTTTATTCCGTAAAGCCATCAACAATTGACTGTCATAAACTGACGAAAGGTCAAAACCTCGGGATACGGAGAGCTTCGAGGAGGGTAGCAACTAGCTAGTTCGTTCTCGGTGTGATCCCGGGGATAACCATCTATCATCGTCCCTGATTTCTCTTTTTTCCCTCTCAAAAAAAAAAAAAGAGGGAGAGAGAACTAGGTTCCATAAACGTTTGTCGTGCCTTTGTACGTCGTCGTTCTGTCCTGTCGAAACGAGTTTTAAAACTGCACGTGTGGCTGTCTTTTTTTTTTTTTTACATATTCGTGACAGATAACTGAATCTCTTTAGTTCAATGGGAACCGCGGGTATAGCTTGACCGATTTGTGTGTGAAGGATTGGATTGCAATATGAATCTTGATCTATCTGGGGCCAGAGATCGTCTAATTGATTCTAATGGGTCGGTCGATTGATGTTATGTGTCTATATCTATCGTTTCCGTAATTTGACGGACTTTGGTATAACGAAAACCCTGGGGACAGATGGTGACTAACAGTGTATAGTGCTAGAACAAGTACGAACAAAATGACGGCTCATATAATAAATAGGTCTACTGTATTATAAAGGAATATAAGGAGTTTTATTCAAAATGTGTTTTGTCAGCCGGCACGACTAGTCTACTTAACCTAACACACCTATCATCGAAGCTCTAATTAATATTTGGTTAAGTTTTCAGTGATGATCGATGTCTCCTCTTCGATTTGACTAAGCATCTAATATCCATGGATATCCATAAGGTACCAGTGGCTTCACCGGTAAAATTAAGGACGCGAAGTTTGGTTCAAATATCTTCTAGCAAGTGACGGGGAATGGTGAATGAACCATGTGATCATATCGCCGTTACCATCTTTCTCTTCATCCCTCCAATAATTAGCTAATCCACAGCTCCAATTATAGGCACGCGCGAAATCTGCTAAATTGCCGTGATTTACTGAAACCAGCAACGGACATCCTCACATAGAGCACGTGGCTTACAATATTGTGTAAACATGTTAGATCAACCTAGTTTGCTATAAAAAAAAAAGTTTGGTTAAAGCACTTTTCATCCTATCACTTGTCCCTTATGTCTTACATCCTTCTATTCCATTCCTTTCTTAATCATAAGTCTATTCGCTTCAGTTACCTTTCCAACTGTTTTAAACTCATAAATGTATCTTTTTTTACCATCCAGCTTTGATCTCATTTGTCGCCTTTCGTCACGGTTACGCCAGGATGTACTTTGAAGTAGCGGGGCGATATCTTTGCATGGACAACGATACCGGGCGGGTGTATGCGTCGGTAAGTAGCGCTGACGACTTCCTATTCGAACAATCGAAGACCCTCGCAGGTCGACTGATGTATACTACTTGGATCACGAGAGCTAGCTTTTTAGTACCCATCTCTACAAAGTAGGCTACTTCTCCCCATACAGGGATGACGGAACATGTTGGCAAAGGGGAAATGTGTCCCATCCACTTTCACTAAGGTGTGCAAATGCCCTTTTCACAATTGTTCCAAATATAGATGCATTCCTATAGTGGTGATTGGTAGTGGCCCATTGGATATATCTTATAAGGGTTCTACCATCAAGCTCTGTAGCTCAGTGGTAGAGCATTCGCACTAGACAGCGAAATGTCCCGAGTTCGACCTCGGCGGAGTCACTTGCATTTCACCCTTACCGGGTTGGTCCATACATCATTTGACATGGAATATATTGTTGCACCAGCCAGTCCTTGGAACCACTAATATTTGTGATGCTATTTATATGGGCCATGTTTGTTACGTCTTAGATAATGGAAACGCATTTAACGAAAATAACCGAATCAACTATCTTGTTTATATATGGTATGTTCCATACACATATTCCACACCTTCCAGTGAACCCCCCATCTTTTTTATTTTATCAAGTCATGACTCAGACTTCTGCCTTTGTATCCCTAAACGAAATTTATCCTCTAGAACTGTACCAAGTATGCAAATAACTCCATATATGATGTTATCGTGTTCTAAATTGTAAAGGTTTCTTGTGATTTTTTTCTGTTTCACAGGAAAATCCATCGTTTGACTGCGTTTTCCATGAAAAGTCACAATTAAGTTGGTTCTTCACGTACTCGCTTGTCCACTCACCAAAGAACGGAGTGGAATGGTATCTCGGGATTAACAAGAGAGGCGAGGTTAAAAATGGCCGTCGAGTGAAGGGGCACGTGAGGATTGCGCAGTTTCTGCCCCAGCCGCCGAACGGGATCACATGCTGACGAATAATGAAGCCAAATGGAGACCCTCTCCATCACTCAAAGCCATTGTACGTCTGTGGGAAGCACATGTCGATGAAGGTTAAAGACCACAGAATCTCGCCCGAAGGATTCTCACGATCTTAAATTTAAATTTGTGTGAGATACACCATAACACATGAACTGTATAGTATAATGCATGTTCCGGGTGAGAATTTTACACCGTTAACACATTTGGCCTACAGAGTGAAAGGTGTAAAAAATGTGACGATGCAAAAACATCATAAATTTGATATC
This sequence comes from Paracaudina chilensis, assembly GCA_027580055.1. Lineage (NCBI taxonomy): Eukaryota > Metazoa > Echinodermata > Holothuroidea > Molpadida > Caudinidae > Paracaudina > Paracaudina chilensis. The sequence goes on along the minus strand of JAODFY010231189.1, from coordinate 2,259 downwards.
ATTGACGATTTACCCAGCCTAAAGGTTTAGCTCGTCAAACCGGGTTGCGTTGTAGTAACGCATGTTTACCGCCCAGTGCAGTTGACATGAATGCAGTATACATTATATCAAGTGATTAAGTACTGATCCTAAATCATTAGTGCATGGCTGCAAGTCGTGTTATATATTATTACCAAGAAGTACACAATGGCCCACGATGAATTCTTGGTATATGACCAATTGCTTAGTTTCGCTTTGATGTATCCAGGGTTTTTATTTGTTCGCAGGGGCACGTATATATAACAACATGTAGTGTATTGTTTCATTTGTCTGTTGCTATGACGGGTTGGGGCCCCCTTGTCTGGGAGGGAGGAGGATGGGGACAATGGGAGGATGTTCAGAGTGATTATGGTATGTGGCCGAGTAATTGGAGGGTCTGTGTGCTGTGTTATATACGATATCACAATTCCTACCATTCTTTAAGGTTAAATTTCTGCAGGTTAAATTATTAACCAGGTTGGCGGAGAACAAAGGAGGCAATGGAATTAGCGCAGGGTTGGTGAACGGTTGGGGGAGCGGCGAAGAAACATCTCACAAAGGTTCTGGTACCATTTGCAAAATGACTTCGTAATAGTCGTCATTAAGTGGGTATCAGTTGATATTGCGGCAGGGTGGGGCATATTGGGAAGGCTGAATGTCCTGTCCCCTAACCATGTTCCCTAACATTAAACCATCTGCTTTCTAATCCCTGTCTCATATGAACTGATTATGCATGGTTCATTTGGAAAGCGTTTCAGTTGCCGTGGGCAAGAGAGATTTGACTGAATGTTTTTCAGTTGGATTTTCAGGTGATTGTGCTGAATATGGTTCATTTGTCATTTTGTCATTTGTCTTTTGAGCTGGGAGATTTGGCTGAATATGGTCCAGTCACAGGGAGTTTGCCCTGGATCTAGTTACCATCGGGGCAAGGAGATTGGTTTGAATATGGTCCAATTGTCACTGATTGAGCCGGGAGATTTGGCTGAATATGGTCCAGTTGCCACTGGGGCAGGGAGATTGGGTGAATCCGGTTCAGCTGCTATCGGATCACATGGAATTTGTGCTTTTATATTGTTCATTTATTATGATGGTGGTGATTTTTGGCTCAATTCTGTTTAGCTGCCATTGGAGTTTTTGTCTTGAAATATTAAAACACATTTTAACAGTCCATATTGGTTGAAATAGGGTGGATATTACCTTTTAAGTAAACTAAACAAAAATCTCAGTTTAATAAATTACAGGAAGAGTTCAGTGGCAATGACTTTGTAAAGTATAGCGGGCATTATGATTTGGGGCGTTTGCGGGTATACTACGGGTGCACTACGGGTGCCTGAATTTCACCTGGGTGGTGGGTGCACACTTCTCAAGGCCAAATACTCTCTTAATTGGGTAAGTTCATCAGTATTTAATTCTGTATCATGATGTTGTATTTCGTTTATCATAATTTCAGTAAGGAAAAACATACAGAATCATTTTAATATATTTTTTATAATCTTAAAAGTCTGTTATTGAAATGAAAGATATATCTATATATATATATACAGATACTATAAGCATTGGCTGCTCTGACTGAGCTTTGTTATTTGAATAATTTCACAAGTGATGTGTGCTGAAAGAAATGTGTGCTAAAATCGTGAAGAGATTAATATTTATATTTTTTCTTATATACTATATACGAGACGGTGATCAACTATAATTTACATGAGTTTAAATCCGTGGCCCCGCCCATCATTCCCATAGCATGATTCTCGTCCATAAAATGATATGCTATACGAACTTAAGCCGTCGAAACTAGCTGTATGTGTTCTGTTATATATGCTATATGGCGAATCGACAAGGCTGTAACATCATTTTGTGATTGTCTATGATGGTTTTCAGTTATGTCGATTTCGTTGGTCTGGGGGTGGGGTAAATTAATGTAACGAGTAAGCCATGTCCAATCCTTGGACTTAATGATTGATGATGTAATGACGATGTTACTTCATACGTATAAGTGTGGGTTTGATTGTTCTCCTACCATCCCAACCGTAACACCATCCCCTGCTATATTCATGTAGGATTAGTACTTCTAGATTAGCACTTGGGGCCACATCTGAGAACAAACTGTCACTTTGGGCGACATTTGCGCATAAATATAATTTTTAAACGCCTCCTACGTTTAACCACGATTATATACAATGAAATAATTTACACAAAATAATCATTTTCCCTTCTCCTTCAAATATACCAAACCAAACTTTT
>JAODFY010231079.1:0-10402 GCA_027580055.1 Paracaudina chilensis | reverse complement strand
CCCCCCCCCCCCCCAAGACAAATCCCTCGCTACGCGCCTGGTTGAAAAACAATGATCAGACCAGATGAGAACCCAAAATCACCCAGGGCCTGAATGAAGTTGAACAAAGAAACAAAAATATTGTTCTGAATCAATTCCCAGTCATAAAACGCATCTTCCGGCTATAATCTGGTTCATAGAATATTTAAGTAAAAAAATGTAATTCTCTGGTAAATAAGAGATAATATGCTTGGTTGTTTAGATATGTATTTTTTAAACTAATTTTTAATTTCAATAAAGCATCTGGCAACATTTATGATATCAGCACCTCACTTTGGCTGGAAAACTTACCCTTGAACTGCACTATTTTTGACATTTTGAAGATTTCCATTCGATATATTCCAAGTTAAAAAAGAACACTAATTATTTTCAAAGAGAACAAAAGATTCTGGGTGCAATGTTTTTCTGTGATGTCACAAATGTTACCACATTCTGAAATGAAAATGAAAATATGAAGTGATTTCAAAAGTAGATATCTAAACAACCAAAATGCTATTGCAATGGGACTTTCACCACTGTTTTTCCTGTTTTAATTGTATGAAAGTTTCATTTATCGCAGGACTAATCGTTTAAGAAACCAAAATGGCAAATGACACACGTATGTAATTTTCTTCTTAGATGTACCCGACCCTGATGTTGATGAGTTGGTGGGTACCAATCTCGGTGTTTCTTGCGGAGGGTACATTCCTGCCAGCGGGATCACACTCTTCCCGGCCCAGGACGAATCTGCCAAAGCTGGCAGGCTTTGCAAGACCGACGACTTTTTCATTCCAGGAAAAGAGACGGAGGACCCATTCATTGAGATCGATCATGTGAGCAGAGTGCCTGTGAAGGCCATCATCACCCGCGGGTGGCACGATGCCAAATGCTGGCCAGCATCAGTCAGTATCCAGTACTCGGACGACGGCAAATCCTGGGATTGTGTGAAAGATGACGGGGAGGAAACATGCAAGGTGAGAAGGGTTGGAAATAAGGTGGGTAGGTGGAGACGAGGGGTAAGATGGGAGATTGGTGAGAGGTGGGAGGGGTTAGGGGTCTGCTGGTCAGCATCAGTCAGTGTCCAGTACTGGGACGACGGCGACTCCTGGGAGTGTGTGAAACATGACGGGGAGGAAACATGCAAGGTGAGAAGGGTTGGAGATAAGGTGGGTGGGTGCATGGGGAAGAGAGGTAAAATGGGAGATTGGTGAGAGGTGGAAGGGGTTAGTGGTGTGCTGTCCAGCATCAGTCAGTGTCCAGTACCCGGACAACGGGAAATCATGGGCGTATGTGAAAGATGACGGGGAGGAAACATGCAAGGTGAGAAGGGTTAGAGATAAGGTGGGTGGGTGGGGAAGAGAGGTAAGATGGGAGATTGGTGAGAGGGGTTGGGGGTCTGCTGGCCACCATGAGTCAGTGTCCAGTACTCGGACGACGGCAAATCATGGGAGTGTGTGAAAGATGCAGGGGAGGAAACATGCAAGGTGAGAAGGGTTGGAGATAAGGTGGGTGGGTGGGGAAGAGAGGTAAGATGGGAGATTGTGAGAGGTGGAACGGGTCAGGGGTATGCTGACCAGCATCAGTCCTGTGCTGTCAGTGTTGCTGGGAAAGAAGAATGCAAGATGATATGGGTTGGGCTAAGGCGGGTGGGTAGGGAGAAAGGTAGGTGGGAGAAGGGAGATACGATGGGAGAATGGGCAGATGGGTGTGGAGGTGATCAGTCAGTGTTCAGTACGCTGTCACAAATCCTGGGAGTGTGTGAAATATGCTTGGAAAGAAGAATGCCAGATGAGATGGGCTGGGGATAAGGTGGTTAGGTAGGGAGAAAAGATAGGTGAGGGAAGAAAGGTAAGATGGGAGAAAAGGGAGGGATGTGGGAGGAGTTTGGGATCTACTGGCCTGCATCCGTCAATGTATGTTAATGTGATGATGGTGCCTAGTGGAAATGTGTGAAAGATGGCAAGACAGAAGAATACGAATTAAATGCAAATCAGTAGAATTTAATTCATGGATAAACGTTTTGCCATTTCCACGGGGTCAAAAGAGATTCAACCCAAATTATTCTCCATTTGTTTTCGACTGAAGCTCACGTCTGATCCAATCGACAAACTATATTATCTTGACAGGAATACGCCACCTCTTATCAAATAAGGAAGATCGCCGTGAACCCGTTCACAGCACGATACGTAAGAGTCATTCCCAAAGCCGGCAATAACAGACCGATCTGTCTACAAGTGGAATTGTTTGGTGGTTAGTATCTGCTATTTTTTTTTTTATTCCTGAGATTCGGGCACTCATTTGATTTATACCCTATTCGTTGTCTGGCAGCTTCTTGTAGCCTTGTTTGCCCAAGCTTTCTTAAGTAAACAAAGCTCTCATTGTTTTACGACCACCATCAATGAAGGTCTGGCAATATAAGTGTCCGAAATGGTAGGTAGCACAGACCAAAAAGATTGATTAATCCCCCGTGGTAAGCTTAATCTCCCAAGAAGTGAACAACATTAATTGAATAAGGAAACAAAAAACACTTCTTTGCCATATATCCTTTCTTCACCCATCATTTCTGTCACCCGTGTAATCAAACCGATTATTGTCTATGAAGGTATTGGTCCATGAAGGGCATTAAAGCTGGTACCTACCGCTTTCCAGTGGAACACTGGGGTGGCACATGTCCTACATACCTCTACCCCGCCCTCCACCCGTTCCCAATAGCAAAGCCTTTTAATCTGGTAAAACAAGCACAATAGTTCGTAGAATGAGTTGCCAGTATTTATTCCCTCAATATGGGGGTTGGAGAGGGAGGTTTTGTTATACTCTTGCTATGGTGGTGGCAGACCCATTTCTGTGCATATTTCCTTACATGACCCTACCCATCCCCGTGCCCTTCCCAGTAGCAAAGCCTATTTATGTGGTACAACAAATACGTGGTGACGTTCAATGATGTGGCATAGAATTAGCTGCCAGTATTTATTCTCCTCATGATGGGGGTAGAAGGTTATTTAAATTCTTGTATTTAGGTTTGGGGTGGCCCAGTTCACTGCATCACCCTATCTAGTAGCTAATCCTATTTATGTGATAAAACAAGTGACGTGGTGAAGCTCAACGATGTGCATGTGGCATAGACGAGTATAGACGTTCAATTATGTGGAATAGAAAATCAATGGCATTTTGTATTCCCTTCAAGATGTTGTAAAGAGCAGAACTTTTTATTCTAATAATAACTGTTCTTTGTCACCAGGTGAGTTGGTCGACTGCCCCAGAGGCTTTGAAATGAAGGCCGGCGGCTGTTACAGACTGCTCGACTCTCCCAGGAACTACGAGTCCGCCGCTGCCCGGTGCGCCGGCTACGGCAGCTACTTGGTCGAGATCTCCTCCATGAGGGAAAACAGGGTCGTCGTGAACCTAGCCGAAGGCTCGGATATCTACACCGGTCTGAGGGACCTCAGCGAGACGGGGAGATTCGAGTACCCCAAGGGTTCCCCAGCCATTTTCTCAAACTACGGGGAATCAGAACCAAACATTATGCAGCGTAGCTGGAGTTGCATTTCCATAACAGGAGAAGACGGTACATGGAAAAGGGCGGATTGCAGCGAGAAATTGGCTTTCATCTGTGAATATGGCGGCGATGGTAAGTTTAGTGTTAGATGTTATCACTGTTTAGATGACTTATTTCTAGCTTGTTATTATCACAAATTTTCATCAAGTACTACTTATTTCAATTTTATTAGCTACTTAACGATAAAGGTATAGGTGATTTTAGCGTTTGTCTCAACAGTTCCACTCTGAGCATGCGCATTTAAACTAATGAAACCGTCTATTGTTCATTGTCCATTTTTCTCAATAGCCCTTTCCCGAATCCCTCCTGGCCGTCGCCTCGGTGTTGAATTTGGTCATGAGATTCCCGACGGTAAAATCACAAGCTCTTCTTACAGAGACCTTCTGTTCCCCTACCGCGGCCGTCTGTTCACCCCCGGGGATAGTTCCGGCTGGGGACCCGACCCAAGCGAGGAACATCCATGGATTCAGGTGGAACTAGACACCGTCAACGATATCACTGCCTTGGTCATCCAAGGACGCGGCGACCTCCCAGAATACGCCTCCAAATTCCGTGTCGGCTACAGTCTGGACTGCAGCGAGTTTGAGATGGTCTCAGATGATAATGGTGCTCTGGTAAGCAAGTATTCTGTTTGTTGGGAAACTAATCTTGTGTTGTAGTCTGTGGGGCAGCTTGTCCCATACACAAACATCTCACTTTTATAGGGCAACTTAAGCCAAATATAAATCTCTACCAAAAAATGTTGTAGAGCAATGATAAATATGGTGACTAGCTAGTGAAGATCCCATCCGTGTTCCAATCAAGAGATAATTTTTTTAATTACTAAATGGTGACGTCACAACCTACTTTTGCAGAATTTATTTTGTTATTCTTTTGTTTTTCTTTGTCAAATTGAACAGAGAAGTTTGAAAGTTTTTTATCCCAAATTTCCAACGTCCTATGCATATGGATTGTAAATTATGTATGATACATGTTTTTTACACGTGGGAAACACTATATCGTGAGGTCCCGGATTCGAATCTCGAGCTGGCCACTTATGACTTCTCCGTCGAAGCTGTGCTGCAGTTGTTGATGGGGGTTTCCCGCTGCAGGTTGTTCGACACAGCTGTTGCACAGTGGTGATGGACAAGTTGCTTCCACCTCCCCAGAGAAAGTGATCAACCTAGCCCACAAAGAATTAGCCATTGTCTGTGGCAGAATGATATATTACCAACATAAATGATAAATACACACATGTACACAATTAAACAGCAGATCAGTCCAACTCAATGCAAACATGTACATGCTAATGGTTGAATCCATGAAAGAAGAACGATTTCACATAAAATACTCACTATATCGGCCCCCAAGAAACTAAATATATCAACGCGGTATTATAGTAGTATGTCGTTCCAACACAATCAATGCTGCAACAAATCCCACAGAGGTAAATAATGTTTTATGATTTACAATGAGCACATATTCACCAGAAGGTGTTAGAATTCCCCCCTCGTCATTGGTGAGCACTGAGCAGACACACTGGCACACACGTGTGCTCCACCCTTACTAATTCACATATGTACGTCCCCCGTCTTACCTCGCAGGTAGGCCTAACCGTTTATGCACCTGGGTGAAGAGTTATTAATTAAGTGTATTGCCTAAAATAAAGTATACAAATGCAATGGGCCGGACATCGAACCTGCAATCTTTGCATCACAATCACAATGTCCTAACAAATTGACCACGTCGTTTTTATGAATGTGATTAATTTTTGTGTGTGTGTGATGAAATCAACCCGCTCCTCACCAATGTCCAGAAGCCCAGGATTCCCATCAATGACTGTAGCACAACTGCAACTGAGAAGACACAAGAGACTTCTTTGACACTCGAATTCAAGTTGACACCTACTAAACAATTCCAATATTGTTCCAATAAATTTACCTCTCACGAATATACTATAGGATCGAGCCCATGGGGGCAGAGCAATTGAAGAGGATCTTTTTTTTTTTCAGGTTTTCAATGGACCCTCAGACTCCAACACTCAGGTACTCATAATATTCCAGGAGTACTTTAGAGCCCACTGTGTTAGGATCTACCCCAAGACCGCCCAAGATGTTCCTGTTGCAGTCAGATTCGAACTCTTTGGTCTCTTCGTTGAACCTAGTAAGTAATAAGGACGATTTCCTCAAGATTATGGAAGCCTACGAAAAAAAACGTTGCAGAACATGTTTAAGATCAGTTACCGAACAAGTTAAAGATCAGTTACCGAAAAGTTAAGGATCAGTTACCGAACAAGTTAAGGATCATTTACCGAACAAATTCAAGATCAGTTACCGAACAAGTTAAATATCAGTTACCGAACAAGTTAAGGATCAGTTACCGAACAAGTTAAAGATCAGTTACCGAACAAGTTAAGGATCAGTTACCGAACAAGTTAAAGATCAGTTACCGAACAAGTTAAAGATCAGTTACCGAACAAGTTAAAGATCAGTTACCGAACAAATTCAAGATCAGTTACCAAACAAATTCAAGATCATTTACCGAATAAGTTAAAGATCAGTACCAAACAAATCCAAAATCAGTTACCGAACTAGTTAAAGATCAGTTACCGAACAAGATACAGAGCAAGTAATACAGAGCATCTATATAACAATTACAGACCAGTTACTAAAATCAAGGAACCGAACAGTTACAGAACAGTTAGGATCTTTAGTAACATTGTATTTCTTTATTAATGCTCCATTGTAAGTGACAGCTATGTATTTCATGGTGTCCACAGACATTCCCTGCATGGACGGCTTCTTGGCCAACATCGAGAATGTTGCAGATTCTGCCTTCTCCACCAGCAGCTGTCCACCCAACGAGGATGCGGACGCTCTGGAAAACAGCGGGTACTGCGCTAAGTTTGCTCGCTGGAATGATGAGGGCGTCTATTGGTTACCAGCAAACACTGGGGAGTGCGAGTTCGTGGAGGTTTACCTGGGCAGGGATATAGTGATGCGCGCCATCAGAGTAGGTACCAGTGAGGGTACCACCTCCCTGCCATCGTTCCGTGTCCATGCCAGCGCTGATGGCATCGTTTGGGAATGTGTTACCTATGAAGACGAAAGTGAAGTAAGTGTCACATGTGGATGACTGCTGGGCCTACCAGTGACTCACTCTCAAACTGGTTATTGACCACATTGGCTGGTAGGCCTTTACGGTAAAGCCAGGAATTTTGGTTTTGCAAATTGCAAATGTTAAAGCCGAGTTAGACAGTGGGTAGGCTAATAAGTGTTGGGGTGGTGGCCTTTAGACTGTATAAGAAGCGCAGCAAGCCATCATTTGGGGATATATTGTCATGCATGTCATTGTATTAATGATAAGACATTAGTGCAGAGTAGGCCTACAGCTCTGGAGAAACACACCATGAATATGATTGCTCAATATTTCCTAAGCCCCCCCCCCCCTGCGCCCTGATTGTTAACATTATTAATACGCCAATGATACACTGGCTAAGAGGGCAATATATCACAAATTATAGGACTACAAACACCACACGTCCATGGGTGGTGTATTCATGTGGGTGTCTGATAATTGACATAGAAAGTGAAAGAAACATTTTTTTTTTTAAAATGCCATAATGTTTTGTGGTATACGGGTATAATTGTTTTCACACCTTGTTTAACGTCCTTATATCTTACATTTTTATTAACTCTTTCATCCCTTCATCTCAAGTCTCATATATACATGATGATCATATTCCATGCCACATATGGGTTTGTCAAACTTCTGAATCGCTTCAGGGCTAGGGAAATCCATTTATGTGCCACTTGCCTGTTGGACAGTATCGGAATAAAGCAGGGGCTGAGGGGCTATAGGCCCATTCCCCCAGAAAAATAGGCCCCATGCCGCGTGGATAAATAGGCCGACAAAAGCATTGCATTGCTGTAATGCAAGTTCAGATAAGGATCACTGACGAGCGCAGTACCACCGCCTTGATATAAAACAATGCTGAATGATCTAACCTACTGTTGCTATTGTCTTTTGATTCTATACAATGTTTTATGCATATGCCAAACGTGTTTCTGAGAGCAAATGAATTTTGAAATTGACACAAAGCATACAGTATGGTTGTGTTAGGCGTGTTTGGAGATTTTTTTTTTTTTTAAAGATGTCATTATCTGCCGCCAAATTAGCCCAGCCGATCATTTTGGAAAATTGGTCTGGCAACCATTAAAAAAAAAAACTTCCTTTTTTCAAAAAGGCAGGGCGCCAAACCTTATCAGCTTAAATTTGACTAACATTAGGATAAAATCATCATTTAGAGCGTCATATGTTGGGCTCAAACCCTTATAGTACGGGTAAGGAAGGAAATTGTTACTAATAGTCCGTATATTTGAGATATTTGAGCTGTCAACCCTTGGCTAGCGGGCATATGTGCGAAAACTTGAGCCATGACAAAAAGCAAATAGAATGATGATTATGTTGTGCTTCCCTTGCATCAGATTTTCCCCTCTATCGAAGAAGTTCACCACACCTACCGACTGGCGTCTCCCAGGGAAGTAAAATATGTCAGATTCATCCCAGTCAGTGAAGAAATCCCAGAGGTTATGATTGACATCATGGGCTGTGAGGTAAATACCCTTATTTATTTATTTTTTTTGGGGGGGAAGGAGGAGGGGGGTTGCTCTCCTTGACATTTTAAAAGGAAATTTTGACATTGCCAGAACTTTCATTTTGGACAATATTTTCAACAACAAGACAAAACAAATTGGTTTGCCCAATGGCCATATTTCAAGCATTGAAAATAATTATTTTGATGAAGATATGATTATTTTGTTTTATATGTGTCCTTAAACAACGGAATCAGTAGTCAATATGCAGCTATGCTGGCATATGTGTGTGTGGGGCCTTGCTTGTAAACATGGTAAATTGACCATGCCCGGTCCGATTGTGTTCATTCTTGGTATGTATGTAATAAATCATAATGAGTGTTGAAATGCTGAAAACCTTGTAAACATATTAAGTTACATGATCCATATTTGATTTGATGCAGAGGTCATTTGAAGTGAAAAGTGAAATTGTATTAAATTTAGTACTTTTTGCATGTAAACAGGACAAAAAAAACCATGCCCAATCAGGTCAAGTTCATACTTTATATATCTTGTGATTTTTTTACAACCTTTTACAAGCCATTTATCAAACAAGGAATCTCTAAGCGGCCTTTTGGCTTTCTGGTTGTTTTTGAGGTTTTGCATAACGCTTTCAAAGTTTTGTTCGATAAGAGATTGACCACAGTGTCTGTTCTTTTTCTTCTTCTCGTTTTCAGAAGGAAGCAGCAGGTGCAGTCACAGAAACATAGTGAGTGATTATTTGACCAGCAGAGGGTCGGTTTTCGGCTGAAACCCACCTCATCACAAACAATTTTCCTGCCCATTTCTATTAAGAATTGTGACTCTCGGAAGTGTCCCCACACCTGTTAATATTGAATATTAATGAATGGGAGTAAAACTAACTATTAGATCTGTTGATTAATGTTATTTGTTGCAACATATGAAAGAGGAATGTATAATTTTCATCACGAACTCAATTCAAGTAAATTTTTTAAGCACTTACTAAAATTGGATCATCAATAACAAAAATGCTGTAACAAAGCCATTCAGTTTATAATCATCACACACACATAAATTTAACTCTCTTCTTTTCTTCTTTTGCAGGAATGTATTGTAAAGAAGGCGAACACCAAACTTTATTTTTTTCCACTTTCATTTGAATTTTGAAAATGGAAGATGAGATGTTAACTACTACTGGTGGTGGTGTACTGTGATTCATAATCTTTAAAGAGATGAATAGTTTTATTTTAAGATATGTTTGGAAATATTTTTAAAATGTACAATCCATATAAATAATTATTTACTTTGATTAATCAATTCTAGTTTGCCCCCTGTGAAGGAAGTTTGATTAGAAACTCCCAGCATTCCACATTTTTATGTAGAGAATTCACATGATTAATTTAATTGTAACTGTTTAGCAAATCTTATTTTAACCAAACTCCAACCAAATTCCATATCCAACCATTATTTGTAACAAACATTATGAAGCCTTCTTATACACTCCCATTCCCCTTTATTTCATTCTGTGCAATATTGTTTTTGCTGTGATCAATACAAAATTGTTTTTGAAACACTTTCAGAATTTTCATTGCCCAGTGTACATTTCTGATCGGAATGTCTAATAAACTTTACCCAATGAAATGATGTTCATGTTGTTTTGTGTTTCTATATATTGCTACTACATACAAATTAACATCCATACACCTTGTAATGGTTTTGTTTACATGTGTTAGTCACTGGGTCACTAACATGCTTGATAGTGAGTCACTGACAGACCTAACAGACATTTACTGGGTCACTAACAGGCTTTATAGCGAGTCACTGGTGGACCTAACAGTCATTTACTGGGTCACTAACAGGCTTTATAGCGAGTCACTGGTGGACCTAACAGTCATTTACTGGGTCACTGACAGGCTATATGGAGTCACTGGTATATATAACAGTCAGTTACTGTGTCACTAACAGGTTTGATAGTGCATCACAGGTAGACCTAACAGTCATTCACTGGGTCACTGACAGGCTTGGTAGTGAGTCACTGGCCAACAGTCAGGTACTGTGTTACTAACAGGTTTGGTAGTGCATCACTGGTAGACCTAACAGTCATTCACTGGGTCACTGACAGGCTTGGCAGTGAGTCACTGGCCAACAGTCAGTTACTGTGTTACTAACAGGTTTGATAGTGCATCACTGGTAGACCTAACAGTCATTCACTGGGTCACTGACAGGCTTGGCAGTGAGTCACTGGCCAACAGTC
>JAODFY010230968.1:0-10403 GCA_027580055.1 Paracaudina chilensis | reverse complement strand
CACATGATCATGCCAATAACGGACATCCATACCAACTCTGAAATAAATCTGACTTACGGTTACTGAATTATTGCAATTTTAAGATTTTTTACGTTTTACCCCATTAAACCTCATTAATATTCAAGATATGAGCACCAAAAAAAAAATAGGGCACACCTTCTCACTATGGCGCATTTATAGGCCAAGTATGGCTCTAATGCACCTTTCCCACATATAGAGTTAGAGCGGTCCCAAGGTCAGGCGTCACACACACACACGCCAACATAGCTGCTTCCTTTTGCTAAAGCAAGGAACCCCCAAAAAAAACAATCTGTATATCCCCGGCTTGACTAAAAGTCGATTCTAACAAATTGGGTCATAAGTAATGCTAGATTAGAAATCAGCAGTTGGGATATTTTAAAACCATTTCTGGCACAAGGGGGAAAATGCCACAATCATATCAAAAAAATATATAATTTATATTAATAGGAGAAATGTGTATAGTTAGGCCAAAAAACAAGATTATGCTAGAAATCTGCTGGACTGGTCAGTTCATTTACTGTTATGTGTGTGGCTTTGACCAACTTCATAGGGTGGGTGATGAAATTCATTTAGGCACAAGAGTCAAAATGAATCTTTATGATATTCTTTGGTGTTCCAATGGTTTTCTGTGATTAGTTCATTGTTTGTGCTTCATTTGTATATCCTTACGATGTATTTTATAGGCATCTTCCATAGTGATTCCTGTTTTAACATCATGTTAAGTTAAATTTACCAAAACCAAGAGTTATTTGGAAACATAACAACAAATTATTTAAAAAAATATATATAGAAGAGAAAACGGTAGAACATAAAATATTGCAAACCATTTAATGGGTGTTTATCTGACATAGGGAAAATGAAAGAAAAGTAGTATTATAAAGAATGTTTTACTTTTCCTTGTAATAATTACTTAAAATAATAGTCCATTGAAAATGGACAATCTCTCTGGTGAAAAAGAGGAGGGAGAACTACATGTAGTGTCCCATTGCAATAGTTTTTATGGTTGATGTGATATGAATGTTTGAAATCAGTTAATATTTTCAATTTCATTAAGAATCTTGGCTACATTGGTGACATCACAGCACATTGAATCCTGAAGCTTTTTTTCTTTATAATTTTATTTGTGATATTTTCTTGGGATTTTTTTTTCTATATTTTCTATAGAAAAAGAATATTCAAGTAACAACTGCTGTATCATACATTTTTCAAAATATAACAACAAGACCTACGGTATAAAAAAAATTATATTTGACCACAATAAATAATAAAATAAATAAATTCTCTAACTTTGTGGATCTTATCAAACAAATTAGTATATAGAAAATAATTTAGAAAGATTTGTTTCAGTTTACTTCCCATTAGTTAAATTGGTCCCACACCATTTAGAATAATTTATAAAGATTTATAGCAAAGAAGAAAATGCATCCTGGAATTCCTTCTCACCCATCAGTAAACTGGTCCACAAATGTTTACTTTTTCTGTTTAAGGATTTACACATCCTGGCAGTTTAAGCTGTCCATGGGGATTTCCCATTAAATTATGATCATTGTAAATAATAATTATTATGACCATAACAATGACAGACTCTCAGTTTCAACGATGGGTAAGCAATTTTGGATGAAGACATGCAGGAAGTGGGGTGCCAAGCGTACCACACGTTTTCAAGAGAGCTTGAGTAGTGCAGCACAGATTTGTGATGGTGTGAAGTTTCTTATGATGATCCTATGAAGATCCATAAGACTATACTGTACATATATTACTAATTATGAAGTAGTTAAAACCACTTTAGAGTATAAGTTTGCCCAAAGGAGTTATACTCTAGTATCTCCTACTGTTTTTAAAACTTGTTTATTTTTTATTTTTCTGTACTGCTTCATACTGCAGAATGTGTGTGTTGATAAAAACAGATATATATATTAATTCAATAGTCATACTTTAATGCAATAATTTTAGGGAAAATGTACATTTAAATTATTATTATATTTTTGGTTATATTAATATACCTGCATTGTCACCAGCATTGACCCCAAGACCTTCTGCCTTGTTGTACCTCTCGTATGCCTCCAAGTCTAACACGCTGTGGATATAAAATATATATTTGTAGATTGGCTGTTAAGGAAAAACCCATTTAATTTACCACACTAAATTTATTCCTCATATACTCCCTAACCTCTGACCCTAATCATACCCTAGTTTTAGACAGTGGAGAATTATGCCTAGAAATGGTAGTTAATTAACACATTATTAAAGGGAAAACATCTTTTTGTCATAATTTGAATTGCTTTTCTCCCATTGTTCCATTTCCCCATAAAGTTGGATATATATTAAGCCCCTTTTACATGACCTGACAAAATCATTTGTGATCATTTGTCTCATACGATTCTATCGCTTGTAATGTTGTCCCATCGTGTAAATGCAATTTGTTCGGATTCCCACACAATTGACAAAACTGCATAAAATCCAACATGACA
Source organism: Paracaudina chilensis (assembly GCA_027580055.1). Lineage (NCBI taxonomy): Eukaryota > Metazoa > Echinodermata > Holothuroidea > Molpadida > Caudinidae > Paracaudina > Paracaudina chilensis. Next base: position 7,911 of record JAODFY010230968.1, on the reverse strand, counting down.
TCATGACAATCCAACAGACGCATTGACAGGCATTGATTTATTTCATGTTTGAACATAACATCGTTGAACACATGCCGCGGGAGTATAAATCGTTTGAGTTGATTCATTGATACATGCAACGATTTATCGCGTATGATTTTTGTGGGCGATAAATCAGAAGGAAAACACATCGTGTAAATGCCACTTTTGTGTGACAGCATTGAGAGGAGCACAAAGCTTTGGATTCTATTTGTATGCACCGTGGGATCAAATTCCAAAAATGCTGAAAGTAAATTAATTTACACAAGCATTAGAAACTGTTGTCTGACCTGCTAGTCATGCAGGGGTATTCTTATTTTTGTTTTGAGGGAGTAAAACACAACCTTGTCAAACAAACCCTCAAAATAAACAAACTTAAAATCACTTTGGGGAAGCTTCAGTGGATAATTAATGTTCATCAGCCTACCTGCAGGATTCGGTCAGGAGAGCCATGCTGGTGAAAAAGCCAACGTCCATCTTATCTCTGAGATGATTGAGCATTTTCTGCAGATGAGATGGAGAGAGAAACTTAATACAATACAATAGCAGCACTTCCTCATAGGGCATCACAAATTCCAAGATTGAATGAGCCAATCATGATGGCTGATTGCTGTCCAATCAAAGCACTGATAAAATAATCTCTCTCTGCATGATTGAATATCAATTTCTGGTTGTCAAATTTGATGAGATATTATCTTGAAAGACCAAAGAAACCACATGACTTTCACAACTCTATACCAATGTGATATAGTCCTATACATAACAACCAATGAGAGGACAAGCCTAGCATTTTAATAGGATATTAAAAGTGAAAGATATTTACCTTTACAAGAATAATAAAAATTGTTTGTATTAAAGCATTATAATATCACCTGACACCATCATATCAGTTCTTTAACAGTTGTGGGTACCTGTGATTATTTCACCACTTTTATCTCTTCAACAATATTTACCCACATCACTTATTTAAAAATATATACATATATTGTTATGTAGTTGGAAAGTTTAGAGTTTTGAATGTCTATTTCAGAGCCAGATATTATTAAACAATTAATAATTACCTCTTGAACAAGTACATTTCCTCCTTTGAGAAGAGAAATTCCAACCTCAAGAGAGCTGGAAACCATCTCACATGGTTCACCTGAAGGAAGTTGATATTAATTAGATAGGTAACATAATAAATTTATAATTTCTGCTTCTTTTTTTTTCAATCTCCTGTCATCCCACTTGAGATGAGGACATAAGAAAAAAACTGACATTAAATATAATATGAAAATTAAGGCTCATAGGCATCAAGCTAAAGGCATAATTAAGCCTCATAGGCATCAAGCTAAAGGCATAATTAAGGCTCATAGGCATCAAGCTTAAAGGCATAATTAAGGCTCATAGGCATCAAGCTAAAGGCATAATTAAGGCTCATAGGCATCAAGCTAAAGGCATAATTAATGCTCATATGTTTTTCTGTGTTCAATGTTTTTCTTAAATAAAATAAAATAAATACATTGTATGTCCTTGGGATTCACCTCAACTCGGGTATGTTTTGAATTTCTGTGATCATCTACTGATTTACTGTATCACATAAAAGTGTTGCCTTTATGCATAAAGCATTTGAGATTTAGACCTTGATGCAGACTGGAGAATGCAAGGGGGATCAGACCTCGCAATGGGGATCAAGAGCGAGTGAGGACGCTGTCATACTCTGGATCAGACCCCACAAGGGGGATCAAGAGCGAGTGAAGAATCTGTCATACTCTGGATCAGACCCCACAAGGGGGATCAAGAGCGAGTGAGGACGCTGTCATACTCTGGATCAGACCCCACAAGGGGGATCAAGAGCGAGTGAGGACGCTGTCATACTATGAATCAGACCCCACAAGAGGGATCAAGAGCGAGTGAGGACGCTGTCATACTCTGGATCAGACCCCACAAGGGGGATCAAGAGTTGTAACTTTGCATTGCCCTCTGTTCAACCCTGATGTCCCACCCCTTCTCAAGTGTGGATGAAGGATTAACTCCCTTTCAAGTGTGATGAAGAAGGCCATAAATGACTCCTTTGTCCTACATGCTATGAGCTATTAAAGGGTCCATATCATCCTTAACATTACTAAATACAAAAAACTAATGTACACCATATTCACAACATTTCTGCTCCAATGTTGCAATTACTGTAATGTGCCACATGGTTGTCCACGTCAAGTTGTTCGCTACTTAAGCACATGCACAGGGACTACATCATCAATGAAATTCAAATGGGTTTTGCCACAGATGCTTCAGTTAATGTTTAAGTTCTAAAATTCTTGTAATTTTATTCACTACTCGTATCTGGGGAGTAAAAATAACTTGATTTTAGCGACTGTGTAATTAGTGATATAGTTGCTTTAAAGGTAAACAATTCTCACCCCGAGTATGCTAAAAAATAGGTTAAACTGGTCACCTCATTTATTGCTAGATATATTGTAACCTGAATTAATGATTTAAGTCAAATGCTTACAGCAAATTTAGTGATTTGAAGTCACTGTGGTATTTCAATAGGGTAATTTATTCAAACAATATTCAATAAGTCACTCTACTTTTGAAATTTAGTGACTTGAGTCAAAAATATATTCCAGGACATGGTTTTAGCAGCTTACTAGTTGGTGATATATTAACCTTAATAATTAATTGAGTGCATCCCAATAAAATTTAGACAACATATTTCTTTTACTTTAAAATTTAGACAACAAATTTAGACAACAAATTTAGACAACAAATTTAGACAACAAATTTAGACAACAAATTTCTTTTACTTTACTATAATGAACTAAGGTTAAGAGTTTGCATCTACCTTGACTTGCACTAATGTTCATAAGCACCATTTCAGCTGCCCCCCTCTCAGCAAGCCTCCCCTGCTCCGAGAGCAGCTTTTGTTTTGCAACCTCTTTTTCCTCAAATGACATGCCTTCATCTTCATCATCATCGTCATCATCATCTTCACCACTGCAGCTCTGAAAAATATATTATTTTTAAATTGCCATAATTAAAAAAGACTATAGCATGCTGTGCTGTATGTGTGTACTTGTATCTGGCATTATGACTGAGGACCGAGACAAAAGAATCCCAGGTCCTCAGTGGGATATTCAATGGAAGTCTTCAGTCCTCACTTGACAAACAAAAGTTAGGATATTGTCAAGTTTATGGTCTATTACGTTAGGGTAAAGGGAATTTTAATGAGGTCTGCAGGCTGAATGTTATACAAACATGTGTGTATGCACATAGGTATAGAAACATTGCTTTAATGTTTATTACATGTTAATGTTACCCAGCTATGCCAAAAAAAAAATGCTGATGGTATATAACATTGTTTTTAACATTTGTTAAATGGACCCAAGAGTCCAAATTACACAAAATATTATAACATAAAAATGTATCAATATTTATTATTACTTGTTTTTATGAAAACAGTGTGTTTATAAAAAAAAGATTATTGATATCAAACAGGTTATTACTTACCATGCTCATGATGCTTGCATATGACATGTAAAGCTCATCTTCTTCAATACCACTGTTAAAAATAACCATATTTTCATCACATTACTGTTATTGTTACTTCTCATAAGTTTAAGCATATGCTTGGAAATATATTGACATTTTAAGATGTCGTATATTAATCCCTGCATGCCCACTAATTAATATTCATGACAGGAAAACAAACAAGGAATATTAAAGGGTATTAAAATCTACTTATCATCAACCTACATCGACCTGTCAAGTATGACAATGACCCAACTAAGAATTTATGAAAAATAGGAAAAGAATTTACATATGATCTGCTACGAAGAATGTAATATAGCAAATGAATAAAAAAAAGGATTTACAAAGAGAGTAACAGGTGTCGTTGTCAAAGAGTGACCAATGCCCAAAATTGATATTTTGTGTTTATATGGAGATACACAATGTTGTAAAAAAAAAAATAGAGCAGATACTGAACAGATTCTTTATAACACAGTATGCTTTATGCACAGTAAAAATACCTTCAACCAATGTTTCACACAATATACAACATTCTGTGATACCTCAAAAGAGGTGCCAAAAAACACCCCCATTAGATCAAGATACTGGTGGGGTATCTCAGCCAGGTGCCAAACTGACCACAATGGAACCCAGGGGAACCCTCAGGGAGATAATGTCTAAAAATCAAACTGTAAACAGTTAATGTCTGTAAACACACCATCCACAGAACTTGAGGGAGACCACTTTTAAAAATGTCCATTGTATACAGTTATAGGTCCAGTGGTAAATCAGTTAACAAGGTACTAGATGCTCTTGTTTGTTTAGTAATGAAATTAAATGCACTATAGGGTATCCAGGGTGCTTCCAGAATTGTACATTTTCTTAGAGGGATGTCACCTCACTTAACAAGGAATCAGCACAATGAATATGTATTGGCGACCATGTACCCTATTCAAACAAATTATGATATTTGGGTCAAGTATTTAAGTGAAATTTCATTCTTCATATTTTATTTATGTATCATAAGCATATATGCAAGTTAGTTTCCAATGGGTCCTATTATTGGCAAAATTAATGTTTGAAAAAACTTTGTGATTCCTTAACATTGATGGACCTACATCAACAAATTTGAGTTCCACGTCAGAAACAAGATTAAAGTTATTTGATTTAAGTCATTTTTTAAGAGTGCTTCTTCCACCCATTGTAGGTCTGATTAATCTCGGAATTATAGTGCAATGGACTTACTCTTGCTGTAGACAAGCTGCCCTGCTTAATGTCAAAACCAGCTGTGAGCAGGAATCTTTGGTTTCAGCTACTGGCTCTTCCTTTAGCTCCTCTGAGGTAGTTGTCTAAAGGGAAAAAAAACATCTGAAATGTTCATTTATCTTACACTGGTCTTTCTTTCAATAATAAGTTATGTAGCTTTTAAATTTAATAGCCTAATTTTTCAATGCAATATTTCATTCTCAAAATGAATATTTAGCTTGCATCAATATATGCTAGTTATTGCCCCAATGTTGACTATATGTGCCAAGATACATGTGAATCCAAAGCAGTTTGACCTCCAAATAACCATATGTACCAATTTTTATGTGAATCAAACAGTGTTTAGTAATTTGACCTCAATTGACGCCTGATGACCTCCAAATAACCTTCAAAATTTTTGGCACTAAATGTTGACCATATGTACCAAGTTTCATGTGAATCAAACAATGTTTAGTAAGTTGACCTTAATTGAACCCTGATGACCTCCAAATGCAGTTCAATTTTTTTTAATTTTGGTCAAGATTCACCTTTTTACCAAGTTTTAAAATAATCATTCATACGGTTTGTACCTATGCTCAATAATACATTTTTTAACATAACAAAAAATATGATTTTTACCACAAAATTCAATTTTTTAAAATAATTTTCAATAAAAGTGTTCAAGATTCACCTATTTTGCCATGTTTGAGCTTAATCGTTCATACGGTTTTGTAGCTAATTTCAAAAAACATTTTTTGTCCAAAAAATTGACCAAAAAGATAGATTTCCTGCCCCCCAATTTTTCCACATTTTTATTACCTTAATTTAAGAAATGTTCACATGTGATGCTAGCTTATGTCCTGGCTTACTGCTATACTGAAAATGAAATTAATCGGCCATAAGATGTATGTTTCATGTCCAAATAACTGCATTTTCCCCAAAAATTGAAATTTGATAAAAATACTTATTTTTCTTCAAAAATCACCATATTGATCTAGTTTTTGTACATATGTAAGCTTTTGTCACATTTTACCTCTCCACCAAATTTGAAAGCAACCCGCCATTCGGTGTTTGAGATATATCCGAAAAACCATCAAAAATCTGACGCACACACACACACACGCACACACACACAAAAGTGTGCACACACGGACAGTGTTTTGGGTGTACCCCCTTACTGGACCCACTGGCACCCATAGACACTTCACCATAGGATACCACTTGATGGTCGCTACTCACCCACACCGATCATTTCCATGGCAACCGTTGCTATGGAGACAGGCAATAGCATTTATTGGTCTAATGGCAAATCAATTACAATATCTCATCAGCCCCTTCGGGGCGATGAGATAATAAACATTTTGAAGATAAAAAGTATGCATCGGTATGTTAAAACATTTCATGGGTAAAATAGTTCAATGTTGCGCGGGACGTAATAATTGCTCGCGCTCTGCGCGCGCAGGTACACTGCTCACGATTTTCGGAAAGGCTCCTCCGATGCCGTATCCCCACTTTTTCAAAGCTTCTTGCGACTTTTGCAGCTATGTTATAATTAAAGGCATAGACGAAGGGTGCGGGGAAGTATAATTCCGCCCTCACTTTACAAGGGGAAACACATTTTTTTCATAAAGCGTCCCACCCCCATCCCTTGCCCTTCAAGCAAAACTGTGACTCCCTTCTCAAAACCTTTTTTTTTAAGCAGTAAGATGTTGTATGTTTATCGGACACGATTTACGACCACCTAACAATTTCTCAGGACCCCCCTATGGTCGCCACTATTGGAAGCATTGATTTAATCACAATGCCAGGTTATATATGCAGTCATGACCCAGTCACGCCACTATAACCCATTCCACGATTTCCACATTAGCTTAGTTTAAGGGTCAGGAAGGACATATTACGTCCTCATTTTAAAGACCCTGTACCACAGATAACCCAGACTGCCAGATATGATTGTGGATGAACACCGGCTTTTCAGCCATCTCTTCACGACCAAGTGTTCAGATGATAACGAGACAGGCGTGCGACGGACGTTACACTCTAAAAACGTGTTAAAATTTAACACTTTTTCTCCCACTTGCTTATAACATGTTTATATTCTAAACACGGTTTTTAGAGTGTACTGTACCCCATACTTTGACCACTTTGTCAAAGTCAGAGGAGGTGGAAGCTACTTGTCCATCACCACTGCTGTGCAACAGCCGTGTCGAACAACCTGAAGTGGACAACCCCATCAACAACTCATACATACAAATTATGTGAACCATCCTTCAAGGCTACCTAATACATTCTCATTCACCTCCTAAAGAATCTAGATTCACTACCCTCAACATGTAAGCTAAGCATGCATCTTGAGCTTAATCCTAGCCCCTCCTGTAATTATGAACCGATGAAAGGCGGTAAACAAGATTTACCCCATTGAAAATATCTGCTCAGATTTAAAAGTACTTCCTTTTCATAATTTGACGCCCAAGACGAACTGATTCATGCATGGCCGCCTATTGCCAAATGGAGAACGAGGCCCTATATAAATGAAGGAGCTTACGTCACGACGAGAGGATACGAGGACTCCGGACGACCTCCAATTTATAAAGCTGTATCGATTTTGCAATCGACGCTAAATAAAAGTAGGTCTTAATTATTCAGCTTAGGCTTCAAGGAACTTATATCCTATTACATATTTTGCAGTAAGATTTCGTCTTCGGTATACCACTGCGGACAATGGTGGTGATTGAATGAAGGCATGGCTGGATGATTGTTAAGGACCCCGAAATTCCGCCACGGTTTCATCTATTGTCATTTGGCCTTCTCATAAAGCCTTAAACTGATTGCAGGGGTGGGGTATTCAATAGCATTGATCTGATTATAGAATGGTTGTTTATAAGTGATAACTGACCCGGACCCGGCTCAGCCGGCTGTATCACATGCATGACCAGCTCTCAATTAATTCAGTCTTGTTATGGAAAGTTTGACATGTACCAATTTACGTACGCATTGTAACTACTTATTTTTTTAAATTGGTTACATTGCTACTATTTTTTGTATCTATTTGTGCACTTTTATTTCTGAAATATTGTTTGTTGGATGACTAAAGCCTATCTATGAGCCCTAGACAATCACAGGAAACCTTATGTAATGATGGACGGTGTCGCCAAGTAG
>JAODFY010230857.1:0-10403 GCA_027580055.1 Paracaudina chilensis | reverse complement strand
TCCTTGCTAATGACTATCTTAACCATGATAAATTGTCCTATTTGTCGTTTATGCCATTGGCATGATACTGTGATAATTAAATTTAAATGTTCCATATGCTCCATTGAGAAATTCTGAAAGACCCGTTTGGTCTTTCAAATGACTCAACGAACATATAATGATAGTGATTACTCCATTCCTATTTTTCTAGCTCAGTAAATGGTTTCATGATTTTAACTGCACATGCCCAGACTGAAATCTTTAGTGAGACAAACACGAAAATGGTCCATACCTTTAAGCATTACTTAGCCTACAAAAACTAATATGAATCATAACATACTTGATTAAAAAAATATTCAAATTTGTGTGATATCAACAAGAAATAAATCCTCTAAACAGTCATCACATCAGAATTCATCATTTAGTTTTATGACATTCGTAAAACATTCACTAACGATGTAAGTGTTACTGTATGTGTGGGAGCATTTATCCTGGCTTGACCTGTGACCACGTATCATTATCATCTCATCACATGAGTTCATGAAATGGCTCATTACTCAATAAAGAAATGTATTTATCCTTGATTCATGTGTGCATCGTACCAGAGCTCTTCAAACATCAACCAGTCCACAATTTGGTTGTCTACCAAGAACAGATTTATAAAACATATGCATTTCTTAGTTCCAACAAGATAGATGGCAATTCCTGCATGTTAACCCTAAGGAAAAGTGTCTGTATTAAATCTACACTTCACCAGGCCATCGAGCTTGTGCTGTTGGCTGAGAATTACACAAAAGTTCAACAGATGCTACGGGTAATAAAAACCCCATTTATCTTATGTCAGTACTTTTGGTGAAGAGACTATATAGACAGATATATGGGTCCTCCCTAATTGAATGATTGAAAATCGCTTTTGATGCCACTTTGATCTGGTCACTGCCAAATGTGAAATTCCAAGCTTTTTATGTGGACCAAGTTATTAGCTGTGTTTTATTTTATGTGGTAAAGGGCCATGCCCATAGGTTTAATTCAACCAAGCATCCATGTATTCTAAACACTTTACTGTGTGATAACTTAAATGGTCAATTGGAGGTTTGTGCTTCATTTCTACAAAACAAGTGGGGGCATTTCTTCCTGCCCCTCCCCCATCTCTGTTGAAAGGTTAGGTATCCATTGGGCAAAAATATTATTAGTGGGGGTGAGGACAAAGTATTGTTCCAATTACTTTTTGTTAAGTTTTTTTTTTTTTCAAAATGTTAAGTTTTTTTTTCTTCAAAATTTTGGGCGGACAACCCCCATCAACAACTGCAGTACAGCTTCGACAGAGAAGTCTAAAGAGGCCAGTTAGAGATTCAAACCCTGGACCTCCGGAAAGCCAGTCGGACACTCTACCGATAGGCCACGCTCCCATAAATGAACATGAATGAAACAATATTACACAGACTCCAGATATTTGAACTGGTCTGTAACATATATTTCAACTGGTCTTCAACTGGTCTGTAACTGGTCTGTTGTATCGACATATACTGTAACATTTCATGTTACAAATTATGGTCCACATAAATATGTGATAGCCGTGCAGAGCTTGCTGGAGTTATTAAAATTTTGATATAAGATATATGGTTAGCCAGATAATGTGATAATGAATAAGAATGGTTTGAAGTTCAGAAATTATTTTGCAAAAACTATATATGCCTATAACCACACTGTGTGATAATTTTGTTATCCAAGTCAAAGCCTGACTTTTTCCAGTGTTGATATGTTGATGTGCCTTTTGTGAGACTAAATTTCATATGAAGATCCATGTCTTTGGGAAGGGAGTTATTAGAGACACGTACTTGAAAAAGCAGCTTGTTTCACAATGAGTAAACATTGAATACCCATTTAATGATACTCTTTAGGTTTTTTGTCACTTGCCAATGCTTCAGTTTGCTCGTTGAATTCCCTCAACTCTTGAAAAGGCCAATGTTATGGGTTTATGGATTGCCACGATCGTTTCAATGACGTACATTGTCGATGAGACTTTTACAGGAACTGCCAAAAGATGACTTGTCGAGTCTCGAAAGTGGACAAAGTGCAGAGAGTGTGGAGCCCATTGTGTGTTTCATTGAAATAGAAAATAAAATTAGGTGATGTTAATTAGGAGAATAATGGTCCACAAACACTTGATAGATAACGGTTTGTTCTATTTGTATAACGAATTATGAAAGGCACCTATATATATATATATATATAAATAGAGTGTTTTACTTTCATTGATAAAAACATTGAGGGGTATAATTTTGTGGTATCAGCATTTTCCTAAATCAAAATAACGATGTCCTTTCGAATGAAAGAAGCATTGCACATGGAAAGTAATATTAATTAAATATCTTACTGTTCTTTACACATTATAAATCCCATTGCAATGTGCAATATACAGCTGAACGCATTGCACATGGAAAGTAATATTAATTAAATATCTTACTGTTCTTTACACATTTATAAATCCCATTGCAATGTGCAATATACAGCTGATCGCATTGCACATGGAATGTAATATTAATTGGAAAGCAATGGAAAGCAATGTTAATATCTTACTTTGTGCAATATGCAGCTGACAGCATTGCATATAGGAAAGTAACAATAATTAAATATCTAACTGTGCTTGTCCACATTTCTAAGCCACTATCAAATGCAATATGCAGCTGACAACATATTGCACATGGAACAATATTAATTATCTTACTACGCTTTAAAGTTCAATGTGTAGCTGCTATAGCATTGCACATTGGAAGACTATAAAACTCCATAAAAGTGATCTTTGTTAAGATGCAATATATGCAGCAAATGTTGTGATTGACACATGGAAGACAATATTACATAAAATATAATGCATTGCTCCAACATAAATTGCGGGTGGGAGTAGGTGGAAGAGTGGGAGAGGGGGAGTAGGGGGAAGAGTGGGATGCAAAGCATTCTCTTCTCCTGGCTATGACACTGCAAATGACTGACAAACATATTTTAACAGCAGTTGCCTTTTTTTTTTTTTTTTTGCACTATTGAACATTCCATACACATTGCTGGTAAGGTGATCAGATGCCATTGCATGAGGCCAAAGATAAGGCAGTTCTGTTATATTATTAAAGCTAAAACTAGATGTAGGGCACTTGAAAGGATATGATAGTCCCTAGAGTGCACTATATTGACATGAAAGGCTGCAGCAGTACTGCACATAAATGTCACATTCACACTCTGCAGCAATATACTTTTTAGCCAATCATCATCCTCAGTATATCTGGTAGAGTGTCCAACTGGCATTCGGGAGTCCTAGGTTTGAATCTCAGACTGGCTTCTTGTGAGTTCTCCATGCTGCAGTTGTTGATGGTTGTTGCTCGCTTCAAGTTGTTCGGCACAGCTGTTGCACAGTGGTGGGGGACAAGTTGTTTCCACTTCCCCAGACTTTGAAAAAGGGGTTAAAGTATGGGGTATACTCTCTTTGGATGGGGACGTTCAATGGTGGTCTCGGGAGCCACGATGGGGTCACGCCTGTCATCGTTATCATCTGAGTACTTGGTCAGTGTTCATCCATAATCACATCTAATTAACGAGGACAAATGTCCTTCCTGACCCTTACTCTACTTAAAACTAAACAACTCTCACCCATGCTTTTGCCAGAGATACATGCAGACTGCAGTGGCCACTCAGCTGTCTGAGCTACACTTACTACACTTTTGTTAAGACGACAACATCAACAAGCTAATTAACTCAAGGATCGGCCTGACAGACCTAGAAAACTCTAGTTACAAGGGAACAACTATCTTTTTTATTACAAAACAATTGCAACAATAACCTTACTTGACAACACTATTGTTGATCAAAACAATATTGTTTAGAAAACCCCTTATACTTCAACTACCATATTTTTACATTCTGTACTGTACTGATTTTTTCTAAATACTGTAGTATAATGAAGATATTCATTGTTCTCATTTTAAGTCAACAATTTGTTTTTCGTATTAAAAATATATACCTAATTTGTTATTATTCCTTGTTATTTTGTTATTCGAATTACAAATAAACAGATTAATTACTTATCTCTGACTTTAGCATCCATGAAGTGATTTAACCATTAGACCTAGGCAGTGCCCATCTAACCACAGCTTATCATTTAGGTAAACACACAGTCCTCCTGGGAGGTGGGAACTGCTTACAAAGCCAATTAAGCCAAGCCAATTATATATACATAATTCACTCATGCATGTAACACTGAGGAGTGAGTGTCTAGAATGTGGAAGTACTACCAGTTAAAATGTTATTTTTTATGTTTGATAGTCATGCCAGCATTAGTTAGACCCCTCCATGAACGTGTGAAGGCAAAACCATGAACTGGCATAGCAGGCAAGGTACTATATAATCCTTGTTCCCCGACTTAGTTCCTATAACTCTGGTATGGGACTGTAATGGCAGATATAAAAGCAAGTCTTCATAAGCAAAACGATACCTTACTTTCAATTATACTTTCCTCAAGTTTAAAGTAAAGATTTGAACAACTTGTTATCATTAGAACATATATCTGTGCATTTTCAAATTCTGAACCACGAAAGTCATCTTGTCAGCTATGAATCACAAGCCATCACATTCAATGAAACCTACACATGTATTGCAATACATCCTAAGAGTTCGCAGTTGCATAAAATAAGCTTCTCCATCCATACCAATTATGCTATTGGGGTTTTGTGCCAGTGTTTTTTTTTTGTTTTTTTTTCGTAAAAATTTGGATTAAACAAAAAGTTTTGTCTAAAGCACAAATTTTTGAAAGGAAGATGGTCATGCTTTTTTTTTATTTTATAAGCCTTAAAAGTTGGGGAAATTTGGGCTTTAACCAGAAAATCAAAAGGATATGCAATCAGCTAATGGCAGATGGTTATTGAGAATATACACTTTTTGGAAATTTTAAGTTGGTGTAATTAACAGGCATTCTTTTCAAACAATGAAGGGGGATAATATCCCCCTACTAATTTGCCCTATTCTAAGCTTTGTGGAAGGACATTTGTTGAAATATCCAAAGCTCTGATAGAGACCAATTTTGAGCTTCCTAATCCTTGCAACTTTTTCAAATGTTGCATTTAATTTTTTACGGTTCAAATGCCTGCAATTTCAGATAATTATTGATGAAAATGGCTGTCATTGAATGAGCCATCATAAGCTACAGAGGCAGCAAAAGTATGCCGTATAACTTAAGTAGGTTCTGGAAAAAGATGTGGGGGGGGGGACAAATAATGTTGTCCCACTGTCCCCCGCCTGTTGATGCCCCTGGTCAGAAGCATATTTACACAACAGTGTTTCATACATTGATGTTTGTTAGCACATATAAATTAATATACACTTGGGATAAATTTTAAATATCTAGAAAATTTTGGGTTTTGAGGATTAATTTGAAACAGATTATCTAGAAAATTCTGTTTTTTCGGGATTCTCAGATAAAATATTCATCAACCTCTTTTCATATTTACACAAGCAAGCAGTGTTGATACATTGATTTTTGTTTGCACATCATGTATACAAATTAATATACCCTCAGGATTAATTTGAAACAGGTTATCTAGAAAATTCTGTTTTTTGGGGATTCCCTCTCTAAAACAATATTCGAGAGGGTCTATTTCCCCGGGGGTACAATTGTAATTGTGCATTAAGACAAATCAATATCTTGAAACTAATTACTAACATATAAAATATTTATCAACCTCTTTTCATATTTACACAAGTAAGCAGTGGTTGGTACATTGATTCTTCTTTGCACATCATGTATACAAAATAATATACCCTCTGGATTAATTTGAAACAGGTTATCTTAAAAATTTAGAATGTTTTGTTGGTTAATTCTGTCTGTGAATGTACAACAGGGTCTAGTTCCACCAGGGTTACAAGTGTGATCATGCATGTATAATTAACTCAAATCAATCGAAACCAAGTAAAATCTTTGATATTTTCCAGCATATTTTGCTACTTGCTGTGTCAGTGTACAGATATATAGTCTATTCATGTCAGGACAATTACTATTAAATCCTTGGGATACTTTTTATAATCGGGTTTTAAGAAACAAAATATTAGAATGTTTCGTCAGTTCTCGGTTAAAAACAGAATGTACAAGAGGGTCCCTGGGGTACAAGTGTGTGATCATTCATTGAAGCAAATTACTGCTCTCGATCTTGAAACAAAAGTATAAATATACTCATAATCATAAACAGGTTTGTTTGTTTGCTTGTTTGATTTAATCCTCCCTTGCGGGAACTCGGCAGGCTCCTTCAGGAGCATAGACGCCAAGCTGGCAATGCCAGTCTCATAAGACAACGCACAATTTTTTTAAGATCTATGATTGAGGAAGAGCAGATGGGAAACTACAATCCAGAAAACTAGACGACAATTTTAATTTTGGAGCTGGCATTCAAACCACGACCTCATGAAGATTATCATGAAGATTTGTAGATCTGTTTTGCATCATATTTTCACACATGTACTGTAACCTTCCTGTTAAAATGAAATGTAAAATTTGTGATTTTTTTTTGTGTGTTCTTCTTCATCCATGTTTGTCTGTACATCATTTTAGACCAGCAAGTTTAATTAACTTTGCCTTTGGTTATATAGCTTGAAATATGGGTTATCTGGAAAATCATAGAATGAAGGTTGTTGGGTATAATTCTGGCTATAAATATGCAAATGACATAATGGAAATCAACTTGTGAGGCAAATTGGTATCCCAAAGCCAAGTAAATATTTAAACAGGTTAATACCATGAGATTTGCTGCTGTTTTCTGTTTTGTTCCTCCATAGACCTAGCTTCCAGCCTTTTTGTCAGACATGATATAATGACTGTTATGGATATATAACAAACCAAAATATTGTTTCTGAAAAAAAATATATATATATGCATTTATTTTATACAGTGTCTAAATGTTTGTACTTTTTTTTGTTGAAAAACAATTAACTTGGGAAACATGCACGAAAAAATTGGCTTATATAGTTTTGACATAGTTTCTACAATAGGATTGAATTTATATCACGTATTGTACTTACCTCATGTAACAATTGCATAGTCTCAGCTGGATGTGATTTGAATTTGGTATATTTCTAGCACAGCAGAATCGGGAGCAGAATGGGCGATCTTCCGAATCTCAGCCTAAAGCTAGTTAACAAGTGATTTACTATACGGCCAAAAATAATTTTTAAAAATTGTGGAATCAGCTTAGGCTGAAATTAAGAAGGTAATAAAATCTTGGTCTGGTGTGTGTCAACTGTCCATGCACTTAACATTTCTTTACATCAACTTTTTTGGAAAACAAATTGTAAAAATTGTAAAAATTTTGCTGATCAGATCCTATTTGTTTGCAGGACGACAAATCGCATATGACTAATTGGGTTTCATGATGTAGGCCTTGTGATCTAAATATGTGTTTCGCTCCTTGTAACTTTGCCATTCGTATATTATTAGGGGTGTGTGTATCCCCCAGGATTCGCATATTCAGCTTTAATAGCTTATTAAAAATCTGTGGAGCAATTGGGAAAAGAATATTAGCTCACCCCAAACTTTATTTCTGTACATTTGACCTTTTTTAAAACTTCTTAAAATTTCTCAACATATTAATAACCACAAGGGCATTTATGACCCAGCAAAATCTCCAATTTCAAAATCCGAAGTGCTTTGGCAATATTGAACGAACCTTTTAATGAAGAAAATAAAGTAGAAGTGGTCGGTTCCATGTGTGTATATGAAATTATCTATAAATGTTTATATATCTATAAATGTTTATATATAGAGAGAGAGAGAGCTGTCGTAAAGTGGCAGTGGCTCTGTCACAAATTTCTGTGTTCTGTCACAAATTGCCCTGCTTTGTCGCAAAGTGTGGTGCTCTGTTGCAAAGTACGTGGCACTGGCTAAACTGCCAAGCACTGAATTATAATTGTTGTAAAGTGCTTGTGAAGTGCTGGGCACTGTTCTAAAATCCCAGGCACTGCTTTAAAATCCCAGGCACTGTTTTAAAGTGCAAGATGCCATGGTGATTCCTGCCATCCCTGCAGATTGTTTTCCCTCCTATTAGTATTCCTAACATTATTTTGTCGAGACCAAAGTTAGACTAAATATACTTGTATTACACTCCTGTGGAATAAGGAATTGCATGAAATAAAAATCTATAAATGATTTAAGGCTTAAAAGTTTTTTTAAATTTATTTATACTGCTCACTGAGAAGTGAATAACCCATAAACAAATGAAGACAAAATAAATTTTGATCTACCATCACAATTTATTTCTTCACTCCCAGTGTATGCCTAATTATATTGAAGATAAGTTCACTATCATATCCTGCCTATATGGTATATCAATTACGGGTCAACCGATAATCCAATTGGGCCGATGTTTTGCGCTATCGGCAAAACATCAGATCAGCAAATTTGGCATTTGTATTCACAGATGTTTACCAATGTTAAAAGTGACATTTTTCTGTTGAAATAATATTTGTTCCGTATGACAGAGTTGTGAATCTGTTAAAACATTCATAGATATGACTTTAAATTTTGATAAAATGTAGTCTGACATTGTAGGTCTCCAACACAATTATTAGTGCTCAGAGTCGCATAGGCCTACCACAACGAACGGCTGACATGCATATGTGGCATTCGCTCATTAGCTGAGCGAGACTCCCAATATACACATGGCTCGCTCCATACGTGCTATATGGTGGATAAGCCCAACTTTGCGATGGATGATATTAGGTTTCATCATATCTTTGTTGCAATATTCAATGTATTATTACGTGCGCGGACCAGGGTGTCACCATCATACATAGGCGCAAACTATAGACGATACATACAATGATCACAGGATAACCAGTTTACAAAATTTGGTGATATTACTGAATTTTTTACAGCTAATGCATGGTCAAACAGGCCGTCACTGTTTACACATGTGGCATTGATTCTTGCATTTACTGCAACTGCCTATTCTGCCTATAACTTCACATACAGTATAGTAGAAAAGATTCTGAGAGCCTTAAAGTTATAAATAATAGGGTTATTTTAATTCTTTAAAAAATTACATTTGTAATAACAAATTTTTTTGGTTGATTTGCCAATGATCCAAAGCTATGTCATACATAAAGTATACAGCACAATAGAACAATCAAATAATATTATTTGTGTATACATTTTTTACAATACACTGTAATGACAATAATATCGACCTGTGTATATATACTATTTGTATATAGATATATATATATATATTAATATATATACATGCAGCCAATTCATAACAGTGTTGATGTGCTATGAGAACGTGTCCAAAGGCAAACTCGCACTTTGTTTACTATTGGCACTATAGATACAACTGATCTGATCAGACATCGGTCGATGTTAATACAATAAAACCATCGGATCGGTACACCAAAGTCATATCGGTTAGGCCCTAACATCAATACTGGTTATATTGATACACCACATAGTTAGACTCGGATTTTAGCTTCATGTTGAGTTAATTAAAATGAAACTGAAAACTAAATATAACAAATTATGAGATAATGCTAACAACCAGTCTTACCAGTCTTATATGGGCAGACTATATTTATTGAAAGGAATGGAAGTAAGATTCTTAATCAATTGGTTTTTTTATAGAGAAAACCACCGCTCCCCCAATTTTTTTTTATTCTGTTCACTTAGCTACAATACGTGATCACTATTGGTAGCAAATGTTTGGTTATCATTTCATTATCAAGCTATAAAAAATATTTCTGTTTAGATCAGTAAAAGCCATAATTAGACCCTATTTAGTTATAACATGTCGATTGGGAGTCATTGTTGCCTTCTCTGTGCCCCCCTCCCCACATTGTTTCATTTTACAAATGAAAGAAAGAAAGTATTACCCTTTGTACTCCTGCACATTGATATGGACGTTGAATTTTTTTTTAAATATTTCCCCTCCATCTCTCCGTCATCAGGATTTTTTCACAAGTGAGTATACATCTGAACTGACTAACGACAGATTATTAATTAATCGATTATTAATTAATCAAATTATTAATTAATCGATTACCAGATGCATCCACCACAATTTTCCTGGATTGTTCTGGCCACAAATATAACCACATGATGATAATAACACTTCTTGCATATTAGATCGTCGATTACCATTTCATTTCATTTTTCATTTCTTTATTCCAGTATAAATTATAAAATTTATAAATAGGACACATAATAATGATACACATAAAAATTATACATGGTTAAAAAGATTAAAGGATTATAAGGATTTAAAAGGATTAAAAAGATTATAACAGATATTCTAAGAACCCATTTTGAATATAAATGGCTGGTCTGTAGATGAATGAGTTCTTAAAAAGCATAATTCTAAAAGTTGGCAAGATAGTAGGATTTCGTAGATTGTACTTGT